>JAECUM010000278.1:0-245404 GCA_016617855.1 Megalonaias nervosa | reverse complement strand
TAACCTAATGTTTTTTTTAGTTCTACTGGTCAGAGACCAGAAGAGTTTTTTTATGGGATAGTCTGTTGTCCATCATCCATCTGTCATCTGTCAGTCTGTTAGTATGAATTTGTCATTGTTGCTCCTTCTAAACTACTTGGAGGATTGCCATGAAACTTTACACACACACACACACACACACACACACACACACACACACACACACACACACACACACACACACACACACACACACACACACACACACACACGTGTTATTGTTACACTGCTTGAACAGATGGTCATATCAGCATGGAATTTTCACTTAAAGACTTCCTATGATGTCTAGTTGATCCTAAATAAAAATGATGATCAGGTGTCCAATATAGTCACCATAGCAGCCATCTTGAAAATCTTGTTATTGTTACTTTTCCTGAAGGCTGGTCATACCAACATGGGTTTTCACAGAAAGACTTAATACGATATCTAGTTGGTCCTAATGAAAATGGTGTTGATCTGACATCCAATATGGCCTCCAAACCATCTTGAAAATCATGTTTTCACAACTCTTTCAGAAGTGATGTTTATACCAACATGGGGGTTTTCAAAATGGTGTGAATCTTTGGTAGCCATCTTGAAAATATTGCTACTCCTCTTGAAGTTATAGTCATATTAACATGGGGTAAAGAACTTGATGTGTAGATAGTCCTAAATATAAATGGTGCCAATTTGACAACCAGTATGACCTTGATGGTAACTATATTAATAAAAATCTTTTTATCACAAATCGACTTGGAACAGAAAGGCATATTGTTGTGGGATTTTCAGCAAAAGAAATGTTATGGTATTCAGTTTGTCTTAAATGAAAATGGTGCTGATCTGTCATCCAGTATGGCCACCACAGCAGCCATCTTACAAATCATGTTATTGACACTTGTCCTGAATGGAAAGTAATATCTTGAAAATATTATCTACATTCCAAATAAATGGATTTATCAACATACGGTTTTCACCAATAGACTTCTCATTGTACCTAGTTGTTCCTAGATAAAAATGGTGGCAGTCTTGCATTCAATATGGCTGCCACAACAACTGTCTTAAAAATCTTGTCACTACTCTCTCTGAATTGATGATCATCATGAAAAAGCTTCCAAAACTCTGGTAAAGTTCTGTGGAACAAGCTTCCACTACATGTAAAATCTGCTGAAAATATTACAGTATTTAAGAAGAGATATCATGAATATGTATGTGTTTCTAATATATTATAATTGAATTTAGTATTTTAATGCTAAACACATTAAAATGAACTGTAATTACTGTTATTTTTTCATATAATGCACATTATAGTAATCTTAAGAGGGCCTCAAGGGAGAACAGTCCTTGACTAAATGAGTCACCCTCTGTAAATATTATTATTATTATTATTATTATTATTATTATTATTATTATTATTATTATGCACTTGCAGACATGTGCTAATATTAATTATTTTTTCCCCATTACAGATATTCCAGGATCTTGGAACAGAAGTTTTGCAATCAGCTTTCAGTGGTTACAATGTCTGTGTCTTCGCCTATGGACAGACTGGTACAGGAAAAACCTACACCATGATGGGATGTCCTGTAAGTCATAGTGAAAAATATACTTGACTACTGTGAGTCACCTAAAAATGATGTTCTTGTATTTCTAATTACAAAGAAAATAAAGTCTAGCCCTTCACCAGAAACAGACCATTCCTATTTGAACTGCAAACATGAGCTTAACCTTAAAGGGCTGATAAGCATAACGTATATACTCATTTATAAGACGAGTCTAACTGCAAACTGCACAGACCCATATCTGCTGTTGCATAATGTGCAGGCAGATCTGGGTCTGTACAGTTTGTTACGAGTAATCAGTAGAACAAACAGCATAGACCCAGATCTGCAGTTGCATTATATTTTTTGTTGTTTCCTAATTGACTCGACTTATAAGCGAGTATAGATGGTATTAATTGTTAACCAATAAATTCCTCCCATCATTTTTTTATATTCATTTTATTACGGCAAAAGTCAGATTGCTATGTAAATAGTTCTTTGAAACTGATAGAAGATGTTGTATAGTGATCATATCTGCATTTCACTTTTTTTTTTACTCAACTGACAAATATTTTGTTAATTTTGATAGTTGAAATAATAATCATAAAGAAGGAAAGGATTTCTTAACAAAGCAGTTTTTTTTATTGGTTCCAGTTTTCATGGATTGAGTTGTGACAAAAAATTGTTAATTTAAAGACTCAACAAAAAAAAGGATGAAACTATTAAGAAAACCGAATCCCTGCTCCATCTTCATATATAAGTAATGTCAAAAATTTAATTTCCGCTGTACAGAAAATTCATTTTCAGTGTTATGACAGTATATACTTGCATACAAGTTGGATATGACTTCAAACAATACTGACCCAGATCTAATGTTACATATTGTGCTGACACATCAGGGTCTTACTTTGTTGTTCTGCTGATCAGGCCTAAAAAATATGCATTGATTCAGATCTGACACAACTATAATGGCAGTTCAGGGTCTTTGTTCTACTGATCAGGCCTGACAAATCGGCATTGATTCAGATCTACTGGCACATAATGGGATGGCAGATTTGAGTCTTTGCAGTTTGGAGTTGCATCAGATTTATATGCAAGCATACATGGTAATCATGTGCCTTGCATGAGACCATGCACTCAATGTTGCTCTCACCAATAAAAGTAAATACCTTATTGTGGTCTATGAGAACATAAAACATTCATCAGTAGATGCATCTGTGTTCTAAAACTTATATATCACACAGATAACTGATGACAGAAACTAACTTTGAAGTTCATTGTGCATGTATTTTGAAGTAGGTCCTTGACCAGTGATATCTGATTTATCAACAAGCTGTTTCCTTCAAACTGCTATGGAAAGTTATCTGAAAATCTATATCTTCCTTGATTGCACAAGCATGAAAAGTACCTCTAGGGGGACACAAACATCATTGACTTTTGACTGATTGCCTCTTGTTTCTGATAGGAACAGAAAACACATATACATTTATAAAGATTTTTGACCACATCTTCATGTAAGGATCAAATTAAGTCCTTCAGATAAGTGCCATAATCCATTAAAAAAGACCCACAGCATAGTTAAAACAAAAGTCACTATTGTTCCAGCTTTCACTACCCAACCTCCCAGGGTTTAATCTCCTTTTGTAGCGCAAAATCCAACTCTGGTCATTATGGAACCAGACTACAGTATATGATGATGACTTTAGTATAGAACCAGACTACAGTATATGATGATGACTTTAGTATAGAACCAGACTACAGTATATGATGATGACTTTAGTATAGAACCAGACTACAGTATATGATGATGACTTTAGTATAGAACCAGACTACAGTATATGATGATGTATCTAGTATAGAACCAGGCTACAGTATATGATGATGACTTTAGTATAGAACCAGACTACAGTATATGATGATGACTTTAGTATAGAACCAGACTACAGTATATGATGATGACTTTAGTATAGAACCAGACTACAGTATATGATGATGTATCTAGTATAGAACCAGGCTACAGTATATGATGATGACTCTAGTATAGAACCAGACTACAGTAAATGATGATGACTCTGGTATAGAACCAGGCTACAGTATATGATGATGACTATAGTATAGAACCAGACTACAGTAAATGATGATGACTCTGGTATAGAACCAGACTACAGTATATGATAATATTAAAGAGACAGAAGTGAGTTAGGAATCAACTGTTCTCATGTTAAAATAATTACTATATATACTTGCTTACAAGTTGAGTTCAACTGCAAACTGCACAAACCAAGATCTGCTGTCATACAATGCACCATCAGATTTGGGTATATGCAGTTTGCTGGGAGCAATCATTTGAACAAGCAACATAGACCCTGATCTGCTGGCGCATTAGATGACAGCAAATCAGGGTCTACATTTCTTGCAGTTGGACTTGACTTATGAGTTGGAAAGGTATGTTACATTATGTTTATGAGAAAATTCCAGTGAGAATTTGATTCTTTGATAGGGCTTTTCTAGCTACATGATAATTGGCATTTTTTTATTGCGCTGTTCAAATTAGTAAATTACATAGCCTGTCACGTGAGCCACCATGTGATCTAAAATCAAGGCTTAAAACAGCCATTTTGCTAGTAGACTGATGAGTCGTATTTTAAACCTTGAGGGCTCAAGAGGCTTTTATTGTTGTTGCCAGTTTGTTTTGAAGTTCGTCTATTTTTGGGATTTAATAATTCATATTCTCTAGAAAACAAAACAAGTGCTTTTCTTTATGAAAATTCTGGGACAAAGACGTTTAGTGGAAATTTATTCTGGAATTCTAAACAGAACATTATAAATTGTGTTTCAACGAGGAATTGTTGCCATTTGTACAACGGTCTCATCTGACGTCATTGCCTCCATATTGGAATTTCATCAAGATTCGAACCTGGATTCAATTAGAACTGTTTAGTGATAGGACTTATATTTTTCAATTTTAGGATTAAATTTTGGATTATATTCACAAACCGCAAGTCCTATTTCCTATTTTTACATTGTTTTCTAGGGAAATAAATTATTTTGTTAAAATTTACAAAGCTTGTTGACTTCATTCTTTTCTTTTGTTACTTTTGTACAAGCCTACACGTAACACTAAGCAACACTTTGTAACGTGATTCATAGTACTAAAATGTTAAGTCCATGATCCTACATAATTCCATATATTTCCCTCTTAATGCATTGGAATCCAGGGACACATATTTTGAAGAGCTTTCTTCACAAAAATTGTTTTCATGTTGTATTTAGAACCTTGCCTGATGTCAAAAGCTAAACCCAATCACTTGATAGGAAACGTGACAATATTGAGAAATTTAACATGTCAGTATTTGTAAAAAATCATCTTCTATAAATTGGAACATTGAAACAAATCAAGTGACACAGCTGATAGCAGTAAAAACATATAGGTGAAAGAGTTAATATACCGTATATGTTCACTTACGAGACAATCCAACTGCAAACTGCATAGACCCAGATATGCAGTTGCATAATGTGCCAGCAGATCTGGATCTGTGCAGTTTATTAGGAGTAATCAGTTTTAAAAAAAGACGAAGACCCTGATCCACAGGTGCATTATGCTTTGGCAGTTCATAATCTATATTCTTTGCACTTGGACTCAACTTATAAGCACTTATATGTGGTACTGTTAAGTTTTGATGGCACGTATATTTACTGACAAAAAAAGGCATATACAGAAAATACCTTATTTAACATAAAGAGAAAACATTCAGCTTTTCCTATCATCTTTTGTTTATTGTAAATAGTGGGTATTATTTGAATGAGTTTGTTCTAATTGTTGCATTTTCCTTCCTGCTACCTATCTCATAGTGAACAAAACATCTGTATATATTATATTGATTAATGAGATTAATCAGCTTAAAAACTGACAGGTTGGGACAGCTAACTATCGAAAAGTGCATGTAAAAAATAGCGTTTTGTGCAGATGACCATCACTGATTTCAAATACACATGTGCTCATATTACCTAGATTTTACAATATTGATCTTATCTGCTGTATGTTGATTCTCCCGCAGTGATGTTTAACATGTAATGATATTAGTAGTAAAGATTAAAAACATAGTTTGTCATCAGACATTTTTGCTTTACTAGCAGACTCTCAGTTTCAAAATGTCTTGTCGCTTTTGAGAACAGTTATTGATTGTATTACTTTTATTGAGATACCGTCTGTACTCGCTTGTGAGTTGATTCCAACTGCAAACAACAAAAATCCTGATCTGCCATCACATAATGCACCTGCAGATCTGGGTCTGTGTTGTTTGTTTTACTGATTACTCCTTACAAACTGCATGGATCCAGTTCTGCCATCACATAAATGTGCTGGCAGATCTGGGTCTGTGCAGCTTGCAATTGGACCCATCTTATAAGCGAGTACATATAGTACACGAAGAAAATATATAATATATAATATTAATCAAATAAGTAAAATCCCTGTCAGTAGAGGTCACCCTTCGGACTTGCAAATGCTGCTTTTAGTGGTCAGCTTAATTATTATAGGACTTGTTATACCTGACTTATATGTGATGGCTGTTTTATATTTCTAACTATAGTAACAAGTTTGACTGTATCTGTAATTTAAGCTTTCTTTTGCTTCATGCATAATTACAGTCTGGAAGATATCTTCTTCATAAATTATACTTATGGCAATCCTGATTATGTTAACTCACACTTTTTGCAAAGATACTGATAAACTTTGCAAGATATGGTAAAATATGTAAATGATACAATATATAGATATGTAATGCATATTTCTGACTATAGATTTAAAGTTTGAGAAATTATATAGAATATGTTATTGTGGATTAGATAATCTATTGTTCATGTTTTATTGTGATAGACTCTGTGTTACCATTATTAGAGGAAAGTCATGAAACTTGGTTTGTAGTTTTATCCAGATGTCTAGTTGGTCCTAAATTTAAAAAATGGTGCCCCTGAAATATTCATTTGGCTGACATGGAAACCATTTTGAAAATATTATCACAACTTTTCCTATATAGATTGTTCTCTCACTTTTCAGTATTTATGGCATTTTGATAGGCATAAATGACAATGGTGCCAGTTGTGACATCCAACATGACCACCATGGGTCCCATTTTGAAAATCTAGTCTAAATAGATGGAGAAATCAGGGTGTCACTAAAACACCTTTTATGACAGTTAGATGGTTTTTGGAATGAAAATGGTCCTGATCTGATGTCCATCATGATCGCCATGATGGCTGTCCTGAAAATCTTGTTATTGCTACTTCTTCTGAAGTGATGATCATTATCAGCTTGGATTCTTATTAAAAGTCTTATGGGTTATAGCTAGACCTGAATGAAAATGGTTTGGATATGATCTTGGATATGGTTGCCACAGAAGACATGATGAAAATCATGCTATGACTACTCCTTCTGATCAGATGATCAAATCAAGATGGAGTTTTCACTGGAACACTTCTTGTGATATGTAGTTGGTCAAAATATTGAAATGGACTTTTCACCAAAACAGGGTTGCATTGTTTAGCTGGTAATAAATGAAAGTGGTACTGATCCAACCTCCTTCACTAACAGCTGCCTCGCTTGGCTCTCAGCATTAAGAGGTTATTGTTAGGACTGGTTGGCCTGGTGTCAGGATAATGTAACTGGGTGGGATATGATGCTATGATGCCCCAGTTCTAGACATCACTATAAACTGCCACACTGCAGATATTGTAGCGATATGACTGAAAAATTGTTAAAGCAAGTTAAAAATCCAAATCCCCCCCCCAGCTCCTTCATGGCAACAATAGTGGTTATCCCAAAAATCTTATTATCACAATTCCTTTTTAAAAAATGGTAGCTTCGACATGGAATTCTCACTGCAGTTCACTTTGCAATATGTAATTGGTCCTGAACGAAAATGGTATAGATCTTACTACCAACATGTCTGCATGGCAGTGAGAAAGTTTAAAAACCAGTACTACTTGACTGGCCATGGCCATTGCACGCATTTTTGTACATCAGTGAGGTTATGAATGCAGTGAATGATCCATATAAAAAATGAATTTTTACCATTCTTTTCTATTTCATTGTTGTTAAGTAAACAAATTGATAGTCATTTCTTAGATATTAATTTCAAGGTCAAAGGTCTTTTTCCAGTTATCAGATATGGAACTGACAAGGCATGAAGTATGTCCATGAAGAATAGACAAACCAGAATCCAGTTTCTATTGAACTGTTGATAACGTGTACATACTAACATTTTTTTGATAATGCGTTTAATTGCTTATATTAATAGATATCAATCTGATTAGTGTATTGTTTTGTGTATTTCAGGGTGAGGTTGGCCTGATACCAAGAATCTGTGAGGTATGTCATTTTGCATTTACCGTCTTTTTCTACGTACAGAAGGTCCCACATGATAAGTTAGACATATTGATTGCCCTAATTTATCAATTTGTATTGACCAAGTATTCACGGTGACCAGATATATATGCAATGATAAACAACATATGAGGTTTTAATGTAACATTTATTCACAAAAACATTTTCTTTTAGCTGTACAGGTCATAGACCTGATGAGCTAAAGGGATGGACTGTTGTCTGTTGACAGTGGATCTGATCTGATATGCAGTATGGCTACCACAGTGGCCATCTTGAAAAAGCTGTTATCATTACTGCTCCAAATGAAAATTATGCTATCTGATCATGGCCACCAAAGTAGCCATTTTGAACAGCGTGCTATTACTAATATCAACATGCTATCTGGTTGGTCCTAAATGAAAACGGTGCCAATCTGATGTCCTGTGACATTCTTGAAAATCTAGTTATTGCTACTTCTCCTGAACAAAATGCTATATTGACATGGGGTTTTCACCAGATACCTTGTGATCTCTGATTGGTCCTAAATGAAAATGGTGCTGATCTGATGTCCAATATGGCTACCACATTGGCCATCTTGAAAATCTTGTTATTGGTAATCCTTCAGAATGGAAAGTAATATTGCCATGGGATTTTCAGCCAAAGTATTCTTAGTCCTAAATGCTCAAAATTTTGTTATCACTACACCTCCTGAATGGAAGTAACATCAACATGGTCTTTTTTTGTTAGGAAATATTTTGGAAATGGCATTATAATTAAAAATGTACATACAGAAGAACCTGTCTTGAAAACCTTCCCTTCCCTTCTAATAATAATAATAATAATAATAATAATAATAATAATAATAATAATGATAATAATGCTGTAGTGATGATAATGTACATTGATGGGTTAAAGTGGTGATAAAATCTCAGATGAAATTTTAAACTTGATTTATTAAACTGTGCAGTTTAGGTATGAAACATAAATAATGTATTAACACCACAGTTATTGATTGAATATACAGTATGTTTACCTTAGCAGCAGATCCTTTTGTGCAAAATCAAGCAGTTCAGTGTTACCAGATAGAATAAATTTCAATAAACTAACTTCATTTTTAAAACTTTGAATTAAAATATATATGGGAAATTTTCACTTGTTTGAATTTTTTAACTTCTTACATATTGCTAAATTTAACATTGCAGAGAAGATTTGGAAAACTGTACAGTCTTGCATTTGAAATATGAATTTATGAAAATTAGAAATTAACAAATTACTTAAAAGAGACCCCTCAGTAGTTTTAGGAGTCGGATGGTTAATACTCATGGATGCTAATTGTACTTGACCTTGTTTGGGTATAGTAATCCTAACCTGTTACAAATTCAAATCGTAATAAAAACTGGTAGAATCCACCTGTAAATAAGATTACTGATGTGTGCTTTCTTAATTGGAATTTGATTATTGCCTTCTCTCTTGCATGGATAATTTATATGAATTCCTATCTCTAATATGTACGGGAATTTATGGTTCTTTGACAAGTTCTTTTCAAGTGATTACTAATACATTTACATGTAATTGAAGTTCAAGATATGGAGGTGGTGTTTTGTTTGCATGTTAGGGTCGTAGCTATATTGCTGTTACATTTTAATGAATATATTCTCTTTAAATTAAGTCCTTTGAGATAAAATATTTTTAGTAATTATGTAATGTCAATAAACATATTTGCAAGACACATTATTTGAATAATTTACAGATTTAAGTTGTAATTTGCCAACCGTATGTACTCAGTAGTAAGTTTAGTCCAACTGCAACAATATTGACCTTGAACTGCTGTCACTTTATGCGCCTGCAGATCAGGGTCTCTGTAGTTTGTTCTGCTGATTGCTCCTAATGAGCAGCATAGATTCAGATCTTTTTGTGCATTACATAATGGCAGATCTGGGTGTGTACCCATTGCAGTTGGACTCAAACTTGTAAGCTAGTACATACAGCATTTTTAAATTTTTGTTGGGCTTACCTGGACATTAGTTGAATAGAGCAATCACTTTGGGCATCCATATCTGTATCGGCTAAGGTCAGTGTTAACCTGTTTACATGATGATTATTGTTCAATATTTTCTACTTTCTTGGTGAGTAAAAAATGTGATGAAAACAACATGGGGGGGGCTCTTGTTGAAAACCATATATACTCACTTGTAAGTCATGTCAAACTGTAAAAACTGCACTGACCCTGATCTCCCAACACATCGTGTGCCTTCAGCTCTGGGTCTCAGCTGTTTGTTAGGAGTAATTAGTAGAACAAACAATATAGACTCAGATCCACCAGTGCATCATATAGCAAATGAATGAAGTTGAGATAAAATGTTAAATAGAATGCCAGCATTGAATGGTAATGAATTTCACTTTTTGACTGATATAAGAGAGGTTTGCTTTTTATTGCAATATTTTTTGCATATATTAACATGAAATAGACACAAAAAGCACAGACAGTGAAATTTAAAGGTTGTTGGAGTAACACTACAGTGAATGTATATCACTCTTAATGATAAATTAACAGAAAGCTAAATGTAATTGTCACATGACTAAGAAACTAATTATGATTGTCCAAACTTCTCATGGGATTATGATATTACAAGAACTCTATTTACAGAACACTGTTCTTTTGCCCCATTTTCCTTTTATTTTCCTAGATTGATGATGTCTGTGGTTGTAGGTTGCCAATCATGACGCATTTTGCTGCTCGATATGGGGTAGAAATTGTTTCCTTCCATTATATAGGGTGCTATTTTACGATAGTAAACCAAACATTGAGGGTCTTATCACCCAAATCCTGTGTAGTTGATAATCATACATACAGGTTTAAATCTTACGAGCTTTTAATGGCTTAGTTTACATTGGCAAAGGTGAATGCTAAATTGGCAGACTTAACGTATCAGTTGCTTTTATCAGCACGGCTGTGTTGGCAAATAGGGGACAATGCATGTCCTTAACTTCTCAAAGACTTTCAGAAGAACCCATAATAAAAAAGGACAACCATCTATGGTAAAGGTGTTCAACAATGATATTTAATTCTTGATTTGCAAGTTTTTCAAGCCAAGGAAAAGTCATTAAGACTCGTAAGTTTAAAAAGCAATTGCCAGTGTACAGTGGCTTTTTTACTCTGACCCACCTCATTATAATGCCACCCTTGAGATATTGTTATGGGATTTGGCTCAATTAAATTGGCATATATATTTGTTTTATTCTTTCTTCCTCCTTTATTTGTGACTATATTTTAGTTTTTGGTTGATGAAAACCAACTATAAAGGGGGTTTAGCTTAATGAAATATGCTATTGGTGTGTACATTATGCATGAACATTTCTTAGTATAAACTATCTTCACTTATGATGCTGTACACTTATGCTTTGTTTAACATGTTATAATGAGGGAGTAATATAATTCACTTACTATTTGGCACATATTTATTGAATGGTGTTTTACTGAGTTAGTGCTGTAGTGTACTTACAGTGTTTTATTGCATTCATAAACAGTGTTGTGAGGGATTACTGTAATTCAGTTACTGTGTGGTAAACATTATTACATCCATGAAGTGTTATAATGAGAGATTACTGTAATTTACTTAGTGTGGCAAACATTATTATATCCATGAAGTGTTATAATGAGGGATTACTGTAATTTACTTAGTGTGGTAAACATTATTACATCCATGAAGTGTTATAATGAGGGATTACTGTAATTCACTTACAGTGTGGTAAATATTATTACATCCATGAAGTTTTATAATGAGAGATTACTGTAATTCACTTACAGTGTGGTATACGTTATTGCATCCATGAACATTATTGTAGTGAGAGAACACTGAAGGTACCTTACGAGAATGTCAGTGTTTGTTTTGCTGTTTCTGCTGAATATCAGACTTAAGAAGGAACTTAATGTACCTTGCTACTGTAAGTGACAACACATTAGAATTGACCTATTTACCTTGATGCTAACACTCCTTATTCCAGTGCAGGTTAATACAGACAAATGACCTGACAGGTTCTTAACAAGGGTAAACATAAAGTGCTGGCCATGCATACTTAATATGAAGTGGCTCAATAGGCTAAATGTAAAATTGATATATGTATTGTGAGTTTATGAATGGACAGCACTGCATGGTCAACACAGCATACTGGGCTGTAATGAGTGCAGGTGTCGTCAACCTATGGCATGTGTACCAACAGTGGCACCTGACTCTTTGGAAAGGCACATGGTACAGGCTGTAGCTCTGTATTGCAAATAAATTAAAGGGATGAATATGACTTGGCATGCAGAACTCTACAGTTGAACAGACCTGGCACAGCAGTTCGAAAAGGTTACTGATGCCTATGCTGGAGGGTCAGTCTGTGATTACAGTTTGTCAGCTTGCCCAGTAAAAACTTATTTAATCTTTATTTACTTATAAGGTGCTCAATGATGAGTGATAGGAAAGATTAGGTGACGTTTTTGAAAAACAAACTTGTATGCAGGAAACTTTACATCATTATTGGACATTCACTATATCAAGGAAAGAATAAAGAGACTTAATCATGTTACATGGTATCATTTACCTGCAAGCTTCCTTGATTCTTTGCATTTTTTAAAAGTCAGCAGCAGTGTGTGTGTGTGTGTGTGTGTGTGTGTGTGTGTGTGTGTGTGTGTGTGTGTGTGTGTGTGTGTGATTTGGATTTTTAACATAGCTTTAACAATTTTTCAGTCATGTCACTACAATATCTGCAGTTCGGCAGTTTATTGTGATGTCTAGCACTGGGGCATCATGCCATAGACATGTAGCATCATGTCCCACTCAGTCATATTATCCTGACACCAGGCCAACCAGTCCTAACACTAACCTGTTAATGCTGAGCACCAAGCGAGTCAGCTGCTCATATCATTTTTAAAAGTCTTTGGTATGACTCGGCTGGGGTTCGAACCTGTGACCTCCTGCATCTGAGGCGGATGCTCTGAACACTTAAGCCACCGGAGCAGTAGTCAGCACCTGAGAAATTTTCTCTTAGATTTTATTTCAGCAATTGGAAATAAAACATCGTACAGACTCAAGAATAAATACAGATAATGTGGCAGTGGTTTTGTTCAGCAACTGGTGCTGTCCTTGGCTGAAGCATTTTAATGGGAATGACTAGGTTCATAATCTTGACCTCCAAAGTAAATATAATAACCCTTTTTATAATGTACCTTGGTTTACCGCACTGCCATATATAATGCTGATAAAGTAATGATCTTATTAAATCGAACAAAATTAATATTAAAAGTTCTTCTCTTTTTAATGTAATTATAACTAATGGACGAGATCATATTAGGGATAATTTTCAGTATTAACATTTCACAATTTTGATTAAATGATTTCAGGGTTGCTGCAGTCCTGTTGAATTATTGATTTTATTTAACTGTTTATTTATTTTTGTTGAACTTTTCTACTAAAATATTCATGGATTTTTATTTTATGGAAGACTGATCAAGAGCATCTATAATGAAAATTGTAGCGTTCATTCCGCAGCAATGTGGAAATATGCAGTAATCATCCAAATGCTGTTTAGATTTTAATTTACCATATCATTATGCATTTTTGTGGAACAATACCTAATCATATTACTGCCTTGTCATATGAAACATACTTGCAATGAATCCTCACATGACTATAATACAGTACACTTTCACAAATCCTTTGAAATTCATTTATACTGGGGATAACTATTTTGAACTCCTATAATATAAAGAAATTTTATTTAACATTGGTAGTCATGTGACATAAAAACACTAGCTCTGGACAAGCTGTTTAGCAATGTGACTCTAAACAATACTACAGGGTTGCAGTTTCAATGCTTGCCTAGGCTTGTCCATCGAAATAGTTGTTGTTGTTGTAGGGTTTAATGCCATTTTTCAGCACAAGGTAGGTTATACATGGCGGCCAGTGTAAATGGTGGAGGAAGAACCGGGGAAAACCCCGGAAAGAACAATGGACCCACAAGAAGCTACTGGCAAGCTTTCTCACATACCGACATTGGTCGAACCCGAGACTCGAACCCAAGCAGACAGGTGAGATGGCAATGATCCATTACGGTGAGCACTTTAGACCACTCGGCCACTCATGACCCCCCATGGAAATAGTACTTGGCTCCCTTTTCCACATCATGATATAATCAGTAATGTGCTAAAAGTGCCATTAAAACCAACAAAAATAAAAACAGAAAAAATAAACATATTTCAACTGACAGGTAAAAACCGACAGTAACAACACCTTAAAAGATGGAACAACAAAATGCAGTCTGCAGATACGCATTTTTTTTATCCACACGTGACACATGACAGAAGGCGTAACTTTGAATACTTCGAAATAAGAAATATGAAAAGTTTTCTATTAAAATGCATGCACAAAGGCCATATTATTACAGTAATTACAGTAAAATGCATGCACAAAGGCCATATTATTACAGTAATTACAATAAAATGCATGCACAAAGGCCATATTATTACAGTAATTACAGTAAAATGCATGCACAAAGGCCATATTACAGTAATTACAGTAAAATGCAAGCACAAAGGCCATACTATTACAGTAATTACAGTAAAATGCATGCACAAAGGCCATATTATTACGGTAATTACAGTAAAATGCATGCACAAAGGACATATTATTACAGTAATTACAGTAAAATGCATGCACAAAGGCCATATTACAGTAATTACAGTAAAATGCGTGCACAAAGGCCATATTATTACAGTAAAACCTGTCTTAAGAGACCACTTGTTTTGAGTGACCTGGATCTCCATGCACAGATTTATTGATTATACAGTATTGTGACCTGTCATGAGAGACCACCTGTCTTGAGAGTCCATTATTTTTTTTTTGCATAATGGTGGTCTTTCAAGACAGGTTCTACTGTATATCAGAAAATGAGGATGGAAGAAGTTGAAATTTGAACTAAAATGTAAGTAAATAAGTATGAAAATGAGGTAGTAAGGTGTAGGATTTAAACCAAAGAAAGCCATTTCTGAATCAGCCTGCTGAACTCTAAGAAAATAAGGGTTTGTTGTCATTTCTTTGGGCAGATTGTTCCCAACTGGAGACATCAGATTTAAAGAAAGCTTACCACACCATATGGTCTTTACCATTGGTCAGGCTGCCAGATTTTGGTGGCTGAGATTATAGTTGCACTAAAAAAAAAAATATAGCAATAGTTTACATTATATTGTTTTTTTATTTACAGGGTCTATTTAGTCATGTTGACAGCTGTGCTGGTGGGAGAGTAACCTGCAGAGTTAATATCAGGTAGGTCAGTGTTAATTAAAAATAAGTTGCATACTGTATGTGTCGCTTGCTAGCTTATTTTAGGACAACACAGGTAGGTCAAGGTTAACTGAAACCAAGTTGTATACTGCAGGTGCCTCTTGCTAGCATATCTTTCGGATAGTAAAGGTGGGTCAAGGTTAATTGCAGTCAAGTTGCACACTGCATGTGCCACTTGCTAGATTATCTTACACCAACACAGGTAGGTCAAGTTTAATTGAAATCAATTTGCATACCTTTAAGGTGCCTCTTATTGACATATTTTTTTTACAACAACACAGATAGGTCAAGGTTAATTGCAATCAAGTTGCATACTGAAGGTACCTCTTACTAGGTTACCTTTACACCAATGTAGGTAGGTCAAGGTTAATTGAAATCAAGTTGCATACTGCAGGTGCCTACTGCTAGCTTGACAACAACACAGGTAGGTCAAGGTTAATTAAAATCAATTTACATACTGAAGGTGCCACATACAAACTTATCTTTACAATAACACAGTTAGGTCAAGGTTAATTGAAAGCAAGTTGCATACTGCAGGTGCCTCATGGTAGCTTAGCTTGACAACAGACAGGTAGGTTAAGATTAAATGAAATCAAGTTCATACTACATGTGCCTCTTGCTAGCTTATTTTTACAACAACACATGAAAATTGATGCTATATGTCTGATGTAGGTTGGTGGCATCATTTTCAGCTTCAGCAGTGGATAGTGGTCTTATGTCTGCATGAAGTTTTTGTTATGTTTTAAGAGCATGGACTACACGTATATACATGTACTTTGACTTTTTGGCAGAGGGGTGGTCTCTTAAGAGAGGTTCTAGTGTAGTAGAACCTCACTTGAAAGACCGCCCCTTCTGCCAAAAAATCATGATCTAAGACAGGTTGTCTCTTATGACATGTCATAAAACTTTTAATCAGTAAATAGGCATTTGAAGAAAAGTTAGTCAAGGCACTTGATCTGTCTCAGCAATGACGTCTTTTGGCAAGGTTAGTCAAGACACGTGATCTGTCTTGGCAATGTAGTCTTATGGCAAGGTTAGTCAAGACGCATGATTTGTCTCAGCAATGGTGTCTTATGGCAAGGTTAGTCAAGACACATGATCTGTCTTAGCAATGGTGTCTTATGGCAAAGTTAGTTAAGACATGTGATTTGTCTTGGCAATGGTGTCTTATGGCAAGATTAGTCAAGACACATGATCTGTCTTGGCAATGGTGTCTTATGGCAAGGTTAGTCAAGATACGTGATCTGTCTTGACAGTGGTGTCTTATGGCAGGGTTAGTCAAGACACGTGATCTGTCATGGCAATGGTGTCTTATGGCAAGATTAGTCAAGACACATAATCTGTCTTAGCAGTGGTGTCTTATGGCAAGGTTAGTCAAGACACATGATCTGTCCCAGCAATAGTATCTTATGGCAAGGTTAGTCAGGACACTTGATCTATCTTAGCAATGTTGTCTTATGGCAAGGTTAGTCAAGATACATGACCTGTCATAGCAGTGGTGTTTTATGGCAAGGTTGGTAAAGATACATAATTTGTCATAGCAGTGGTGTCTTATGGCAAGGTTTTTCGAGACACGTGAACTGTCATAGTGGTGTCTTATGGCAAGGTAGTTAAGACATGTGATCTGTCTTAGCAATGGTGTCTTATGGCAAGGTTAGTAAAGACACATGATAGTTATAGTGGTGTAAAAACACATGATAGTCATAGTGGTGTCTTATGGCAAGGTTAGTCAAGACACATGATCTGTCATAGCATTGGTGTGTTATGACAGGATTTACTGTACAAATAATTAAAATTCAATTTTGTTCAATATTAGACTGATATCGAACTTTTCTTTTGAGAAAGCAGTTGCAATTTTCTATAGATGTTGGAAGGTAAAATATGAGCCTTAAATTTATGTATCAAATTTGCATATCTGATTTTGGTCCACCTTTTTCTTCCTTCCACAAGCTGTTGAAGTATTAAGAAATTTAAAGATGGTATACATCTACTTTGTAAATTACAGCCATCCAAAAAATGTCACCATCACTCATATTAAATCCATAATGTACTTTTCAGAATTTTTTGTTTAACTTTGTCTTCCTGTTAGAGTTGTGAAGTTCAGGGTTTAAGACTTGGCAGGTCCAGAATGGGTTTGGGCATCTGATAGTGATACCAGACTGTGTCTGGCAAAACTGAATACCTCTGTTTTAATTTTGAATAGCAGTGTAAGATGGTTGTTTTTGGATGTTTTTATTTCAGTTACTATGAAATTTACAATGAAAGGGTACGGGATTTATTACAAGTAGAGTCACATGGGGCAAATGAGAAATACACGCTGAAGGTGAGGGAGCATCCAAAACAAGGGCCATATGTTCAAGGTATTTATTCAATTTTATGGATTTTGACACACAATAAGGACTCGATAGAAAAGTCCACCATCATTGTAATGCAAGTCATACTGTATTTGTTTCTTCTTCAAATACGTTACCCAATCATAATACCTTAGGTATCAGTAGTTCTCCTTATGATTGGGTAATGTATTTTGAAGAAGAAAACATATTTTACTTTGAAAAATTGGTTTCTTTTCAAATATGTTACCCAGTCATAATACCTTAGGAGAACTACTGCTGCCTAAGGTATTATGATTAGGTAAGTATTCTAGAAGAAACATATTTTACTGGCAAAAGTTTGTTTCATGAAAGTTTTGGATATTGCTGGCTTTCATTTGTCACAATTAAACATATGGTATTTACATTACTTCTTCGTATTTGAGTGGTTGCCATGAAAACTCCTTGAATTTTGAAAAAGTTAGTTTCATCCTTGAAAGGTTCACAAATTTGTTGAGAAACTCCTGGAGTCTTTCCCAAAATTCCTTAAATGTATTTGTGGGAATAAAAATATTCAAAACAGATGAAATATTACATTTTGAAGTTGAGAACTTCTATTTTGTATGTATTTTCCAAAACCAAGGAATAAATAAATCAATAAAATGGGATAAATGGGTTGATCAGATGATACATGGATAGGTAAAGTAGCCCTTCTTTGCTGTAGTGGCACATTAATTATTGCTTAATATCTACTTTTATACCCACCTATGCAGTGATAAACAAAGCAACCTGGAAAATTTTCAATTTCTGTATTAAAATAAAAATACTCCTTGAAAACTTTTTGTAGAAGTCCTTGAAAACTCCCTGAAAAGTCTTTGAAAAACAACTTTTTCAAGCTGTATGAACCATGTAATACTGTCCAAGAAGCCATGAAATATGCTACCTTATAGTCCTACCATGTAATACTGTCCACAGAAGCTATGAAGTATGCTACCTTACAGTCCTACCACTTTATAATGAAGTACATTATACATGTAATTCTACTTTAACTTAATGACATGGGATCCATGTCCATGCGTACCTTATAACAGAAGCCAATTTGTACTGAAGGGTCTTACAAGAGGAACCATGTTGTAATGAAGGGTCTTGTAACAGAAGTCATGTTATACTGAAGGGACCTACAACAAGAGCAATGTTATACTGAAGGGTCTTATAACAGGAGCCATATTATAATGAAGGGTCTTATTCTGAGGGAATGCAAACATACAATGTTCCTTTAATAGGAATAACATTTTTCCAAATTTATTTATCTATTGTATTTTGAAATTGTTTTTGCACTGGAAATTTTAAGATTTTCTGTCCACAATTGTAGCCTTTCAAAAACTACAATAGACATCTCTCTATTTTAGTTTTAAAAAATGCAAATATCATAACATTTTATATTAAGTCAGTCAGAATATATGTGGAAAAAGATATAAACTTAAAAATGTGATTATTACATTCATTCCCAATAAAAAATAAAAGTAGTCTTCTTATCAAGGGGAAGAATTTTGTCATCACCCAAACCAAAATTGCAAGCTTATTTTTAAGATTGTGGCAAGGTTGCTGCAAGCTTGTTATGTAAGCTTGCGGCAAGCTTAGATTTGAAACCATGGCAAGCTTGCCCAATTGCAAGCTTGCGCAAGCTAGTAATAGGCAAGCTTGCGCAAGCTTGTAATTGGTAAGGTTGCAATTGGCAAGCTTGCGCGAGCTTGTTATGAAAGCTTGCAGCAAGCTCAGATTTGAAACCGCGCAAGCTTACTGATTACAAGCTTGCACAAACTTACCAATTACAAGCTTGCGCAAGCTTGCCAATTACAAGCTTGTGCAAATTTGCAAACAAAGCTGACCTAGCTACCTGCATCAGAAGAACTGATATGGTATCGATTAAATTATTCTATACATGGTCACATACCTCCTTTTTTCTAGCTCTTGATGTGTGAAAAGTATGTAATATCAAATAATAAAATGAAAACGTTAATATATGGTGAACATTAAATAGCATGAGAAGTTACTGTCATAATGAAAGAAAAGAATGAAGTCATCAAATCATTAATATCCATTTAATCAGATAAAAACAAGAGCATATGAATGGGATCTGTGTGAGGAAACTCTTTATACTTTTGTTCTGTATGGCTTTGGAAATGTTGTACAAATTTGCTTCCATGTAGAAATCCATTTGGGGGAGGATGGTGTCAAATGGTTAGGTTCTCTCTCTCATCTGTCAAAACGATGAACTATTAGGTGAAAACAAGAATGTTTGCCATTGAATTACTCTGAACCACCTCTTCTAAACAAAATCCTCAAAATAAAATTCTGCATTACCCTCTGCTTCTGGTGTGATTCAGGTATCATCCACTGAAACAGATTACAGCAACATGTACTACATAACCAGAGGGGAAAAAAAACGAATATTTACCTCTTTGGCAAAAGCATTTTATATTAAGTTTAACATTCCAAAATCACTTATCAAGTCCAAGAAATATCAGTAAGTGTTTTTCAAGATCATCCTTTAATGAGCTCTAAATTTTAGTTTGACCATCCATTTTAAAAGGGCTATGACACATGTCAAACGAATGGCACTTCAGAGCTTTAAACAACAAAAAAATCCGATGAAACTAATTAAATACCTTAAGATATTTTGAAATAAAATAACTGCCATCTTCTTTGAGGATGAAAAGAATTAAATATAACACCTCTGAACAATTGTTGAATTTGCGAGAGGAATAAAAGACCGTAAGAATAACGGAAATGAGCTTCACAAGTGTGCGTTTAATTTTATAGTCTCATAACCCTATTGTCGATAACTGACAGCACTGCATCAATTACTGCAGTTTGGCAAGTGCAGCAATAAATAATAATGATCTGCAGAGTTGTCATCTCAATCATTGGGTGAAGCAACATTACAAAGTCATTTTTTGACGTATTTAAATCATAAAAGTGAAAGAAAACGCTAACGCCAATCTACAGTCCAGAAAACTGGCAAAATACAACACACTCTTGAGTTTACTCACCAACACGATAACTCCGTGACTTCAGATTATCTCTCAGGTTATAGGATCGGTTACTGCACATATATTGGTTCTGCGGGCAATGAAATTGACCGAATTAACGAGCTAAATTGTTACGGTTCAACCTTGAAAATTGTGCCTAATTTTTTAACGCGAGGCTACGATGGTTGTTTTGTGTTCTTGCAACTTAAATATGTTGTGTGTATATTTGCATTTCATAAACCAGTCTGCTGACCATAAACGGGGGAAGTAACCGCCTTTAATAACTCGATCCTGAATTAAGTCTCTGTCGCGGAAAATCACATTTCATCTTGCATGCTTTTATTTGCTTTCTTTTTAAGCAAGCAAAATTGACAAAGTTCATTTCTTTATAGAATGTTGGCAGAATGGGATGCATCTCTCTCTCTCTCTCTCTCTCTCTCTCTCTCTCTCTCTCTCTCTCTCTCTCTCTCTCTCTCAAAGAAAAACAAAAATTGTATATATTTTTAAATTTTTATTTAGTAAGTAAATAACTGACAATTATTTTTTTTTCTCCTGGCAGCAGATTGTCATTGAAACAAATATATGACAATTCTTTCAAAAACTTAATGCCAGAAGTTAATATTACAAGATTTACTGAGACTATATTTGATGGTGCATACATTGTTGGTAAATAGCATTTACAAGTACCTGACATCAAATATCTTGCTGTATAGTCTGTAAATAACTTTGCAGTCAGCATATCTATTTTACAGGATTTTACTAAATGGAATTCTTTATTCAGTCTTCCATTCCCTGACAAAATGACTGCATAGCTAATTGAGTGTACAATCACTTAAAGAATTTCCTTTATGCAAAAAAACTTGATTGTTTTTCTAACATGTATAATATTTGTAAAAATTTTAAAATGAGAAAAAAGACATTTGCAGAAAAATAACATTTCATATTTTGCCTTGGTCAAGAAATAATTCAGTTTATTTTGAAATATATTAATAATGTTCATAGTTAATTTAAATATAGAGAAATGTTGGAATAATATATTTTATTTATGTTTTAGCTAAGTACAAGTAATTCAAGTTCCTAGCATTTTGCAACACTGAAAATGTATATTATTTAACTCAAGTGCATTATCAGATGCTATAAATAAAAACTAGATTACTGGTAACATCTTTTAATATGACAGTGTAGTTTCTTATACTGAGTATGATCTAGTCACAACATATATTCTTCAACATTTCAGGAAGTACTGATCTCATGCAGAACTGCCAACTTTCAACTTTCACAACTGATTATTGCAAGCTTACATCAAGTATTTTAGATTTTGCAAGCTTGCAGACTTGGAAAAATTCCTTTTGCAAGCTTGCGCAAGCTTGAACTTTAAATTTTGCAAGCTTGCAGACTTCGAAAAATTCCTTTTGCAAGCTTGCACAAGCTTGTGCGAGCACCCTTACTAGCTTGCACAACCTCAGCTAGCTTGCTGTAAGCTTGCAGCAAGCTTGCTGCAAGCTTGTCGTAAGCATGCATTTTGGTTTGGGGCACAGCATTTGCTGAAAGAGTCAGAGGTTTCACAGTATTGGTGGCAGAGACTTTAACATACATGTCATTATCAAAATCTTTTGTTTAAGGGTTTTGATTGTCACAGGAATAGCATGTTATGATGATGTTCCCTGGAAAGTTTACGTACAGAACCCTTTTAATTTCATGTTTTCAGGAAATTTGCATTGGTTAGATCACTAGCTGTGCAGCTGGATAGACAAGATCATTACATGATGATGTCATTTATGTGATGTCACTTATGTCATAAGTGTATCAGATGTATAATGGCTGCCACTTGTGTCACTTATACAGTTTTAATAAATGTAATGACATTCATCTGAATGAAATTTGTAATGTCATTGAAAAGTACATGAGACCTTGGGGACTCATAAACAATTTATGACCTGTATATGTCAGCTGTGCAGACCTTTTGTTGAAAACCACTGTGATCTCAACAACTGTGTCATACTGAAGAAATTAACTTCCCAATACATGCTTTTTTCTGTATAGTTGACTAGAAGAGTCCATGATCTTTAACCTGTGCAAATTTGATAGAGTTTTGCATTCTTATTCACCTATTATTTTATATGAGGGATAGGACACTTTTTTCTATACTTTCACTATGTAATTACCCTTACATGGGGATCAATATTTTCCATGTTTCACAGTGTAATGACCTTTATATGGGGGACAAATATTTTCCATACTTTAACTATGTAATGACCCTTGGGTATAAATATTTTCTGTTCTTCACTATATTATGACCCTTACTTGGGTATCAATATTTTCCATTCTTCACTATGTTATGACCCTTGGGTATAAATATTTTCCATTCTTCATTATGTTATGACCCTTGGGTATAAATATTTTTCATTCTTCACTATGATATGACCTTTACTTGGGGATCAATATTTTTCATTCTTCACAGTGTTATGAACCTTGGGTATAAATATTTTCCATTCTTCACTATGTCATGACCCTTACTTGGGTATACATATTTTCCATTCTTCACAATATTATGACCCTTGGGTATAAATATTTTCTGTTCTTAACAGTGTTATGACCCTTACTTGGGTATCAGTATTTTCCATTCTTCACAATGTTATAACCCTTTGGGTATCAATAATTTTCCTTCTTCACTATGTTATGATCCTTGGGTATAAATAATTTCCATTCTTCACTATGTTATGACCCTTACTTGGGTATAAATATTTTTCATTCTTCACTATGTTATGACCCTTACTTGGGTATAAATATTTTCCATTCTTCATTATGTTATGACCCTTACTTGGGTATAAATATTTTCCATTCTTCTTCACTATGTTATGACCCTTGGGTATAAATATTTTCCATTCTTCATTATGTTATGACCCTTGGGTATAAATATTTTCCATTCTTCACTATGTTATGACCCTTACTTGGGTATAAATATTTTCCATTCTTGATTATGTTATGACCCTTGGGTATAAATATTTCACTAAGAGTATAAAAAATTTTGTGCACATGGCCCTTTGAATATTTGAGTGATTGTAGATTTTTTGGACCCTTACCATATATACTTGCTTGTAAGTCAAGTCAAACTGCAAACAACAAAGATCCTGATCTGTGTAGCATAATGCACCAGCAGATATGGGTCTGTCTTGTTTGTTCTGCTGATTGCTCCTAACAAACTAGACAGACCCAGATCTATTGGCACATTATGTGATGGCAGATCTTGGTCTGTGTGGCTTGCAGTTGGACTCATAAGTAAGTATATACAATTGCTATGTAAAAATACAAAATTTTCAAAAAGTTCACAAGTGTCGCTAAGGAACCGATTTGACTTTTATTAGTAACTGCTTTTCTGGTTTCAGATCTGTCTGAACATCGAGTGAAGGACAATGAAGAGATACAGTCCCTGCTGGATCGGGGAAATGAGTTCAGGTAACGTACATGCAGATATGTGAAGGCTTTAACATCCTGATTTTGATGCAGTAATTGACTTTGGAGAAGGAGTCAAAAAGATCTTTAAAGCAAAACATTTTAATTCTTGAATTGAAAATCTTACATTAGGGATAAAAATTGTTATTAAAAACACTTCAATCTGGGTTTTTTTGTCAATCTTTTAAGATATAGAAAATGATGCCAATAATATAAGCAACTCTCATAGAAAAATTAGAACGGTTTAGAATTTATTGAAGACCTTTATTTCAGTTCTATGAAGGATTAAGCACCCGAGTGATGCAAATAATGCCATCAAATTATATTTCCATTCTGCTCAGTATATTTCATAATACTAACCTTTTATCTCCTTGTCCCTGTTTCAAACCCAGCGTAGGTTATAATTATATTCTAAAATTCTTTTCAGAACCACTGCAGCCACCTACATGCATGATCACAGTAGCCGGAGTCATGCTATCGTTACCATAAATTTTACACAGGTTGGTAAACATTTTTGTTTTATTGGCATCAGCTAATGGCAAGACATAATGTGTATACTAGTGTCAGATCCAACTGCAAACTTCACAGACCCAAATCTGCCATCGCATAATGCACTGGCAGGTCCAGTTCTAGCAGTTCGTTGGGAGTAAACAGTTGAACAACCAATATAGACCATGATCTGCCATGGCACAATGCAACTGCAGATCAGGGTCTATATTGTTTGCAGTTGGTCTCAACTTAGAAGCGAGTATATGCAGTAATTGTTTGGGGGGTGTATTGTTACCGATGTTGAGATATGTATCATGATGTATAGGTCCTGATATAATATGTATTGTTTATACATATCTTAGGTTATTTTAATGTTAACAATATATGTTATCATTGCAACTTGGTACCAGCTTAGTACACTTCTTCCTCAATAACTCACACACAACAGGTTCCAAAAATGAAGACTTTCAGATGAGCAAGGAGTAGAGTTACCAAGGGACCTCAGAAAAATTCAGAAATGGATGGACATCAACAAAGGGAAGAGAGTGGGGATAATTG
Organism: Megalonaias nervosa; assembly: GCA_016617855.1. Lineage (NCBI taxonomy): Eukaryota > Metazoa > Mollusca > Bivalvia > Unionida > Unionidae > Megalonaias > Megalonaias nervosa. Next base: position 220,318 of record JAECUM010000278.1, on the reverse strand, counting down.
GTTTAATGCTTATTGAATATTTTGTTGGGAATATCTGTCAATAATTTGCTTTTTATGATAAAATTCATCCCCTTTCTATATAAATTTGCTTTATTTTCGATATATCCAATCTGAAAGATTGTTTAAAACATTACTCAATTTGGTTTCAGCACACTTTAGGTGTACCAGTGAAATTGTTGTGTATTATATCACTGCTTTTTTGTGTGAATGTGGATACATTCTAATGTTACTGTAGTTTCAGAATAAAACAAGAATTTTTATTTAAAGAAAGAGCAACAGTTATTTAGAGAAACAAAAAATGATGAACATTGAGTTTTTAAATCTTTTTTACTTGTAAAGTACTGACATTGTGATTTCATTGCAAGTTCTCGCAAAATTTATGCTTATTCTTGAGCAAACCTCTGAGTGCCAATTCTAATTTTAAGTTTACTCTAAACTTTGAACATCTCTTTAATGACCCTGTCTTTGGAAGTAAGATTTTCATGCACTGAGTACACCTTTTGCTTGGTTTCTTTTCTATTGTTGATCACATTTGCTAATGAGTATGATAAACCGCTTATTAATGTAGGGTACTTTAATTATGTTACATGTACTTACTAGTGTTCAAATAGTCAATTGAAATTAACACACAACTATGACCACTATCTCTTACACATGTAGGATTTGCATGTCTTTTAACGACCTATTTGGTTGGGGTGATATAAAAGACTAATTATCATGATAATGCCGTATAGGTCAACTCTTAATTGATTGTAACAATGCAACCAGAATTTCTGCGAGATGAAGATCAAGCCGAGTTGATACTTAATTAGGTTCTCACAGAAACACTGACAGGCATTGATGTAACAGTTGATTGACACTTTTCATCTTGGAATAAGATAGGGCATATTGGACTTATGATGATTACACTATGATGATTACACTGAAACTAAATTAAAAGATAAAATTTTAACATGAATTTTATTGAAAAGACTTAAAAGTGTTATAATAAGGGAGTGTTGTATGTATATTATATTTGATTATAAGATGGTCTCACTATAAGGCAGTATACTCTATGTCTATATGGACAGCTTTATAATGAGGGAGTACTATAGGTATCATGTAAGGCAGTATACTCTGTCTTTATGGACAGCTTTATAATGAGGGAGCACTAAAGGTATCATGTAAGGCAGTATACTCTGTCTTTATGGACAGCTTTATAATGAGGGAGTACTATAGGTATCATGTAAGGCAGTATACTCTGTCTTTATGGACAGCTTTATAATGAGGGAGTACTATAGGTATCATGTAAGGCAGTATACTGTCTTTATGGACAGCTTTATAATGAGGGAGTACTATAGGTATCATGTAAGGCAGTATACTCTGTCTTTATGGACAGCTTTATAATGAGAGAGTACTATATGTATCATGTAAGGCAGTATACTGTCTTTATGGACAGCTTTATAATGAGGGAGTACTATAGGTATCATGTAAGGCAGTATACTCTATGTCTTTATGGACAGCTTTATAATGAGGCAGTAATATAGGAATCATGTACTTCATTATAAGATGGTCTCACTATAAGGCAGTATACTCGATGGCAACCATGGACAGCATTGTAATTGGGGAGTACAGTATGTATCATGCATTATAAGACAGTATCCTATATGGGCTAACTTGGACATTGTTATAATGAATGTAATTTCTTTTGATCTTACATTTATATTTGAATAAATGTTTATTTTGTTGTGACAAAATTGTGTGTTAGATGTATAGACTATCTTACACAAGGGTTCATAATATATTAAACTTATGAAACGAATGAAATAATACTAAAAGGTCTTGAGCCACTTAAAGTATATTTTATTCAACACATTTTGTAAATTTTATATTTAATAAACATAAATTTGAAATTCTGTTCATTGCACTGTTGCAAACACTTTATGACACACAAAGTATATTGCTACATGACATTGGTTGGCGTTATGCCACAGTGAAAAATATGTGACATTGCTATATGTTATGCCACAGTATGACATAGTGGCATTGCAAGGTGTTATGCCACAGTATGGTATGTGACATTGATGTGTTTTGCCACAGTGTGACATTAGATTTGTATGACATGATGCTTCAGAACTAAGGAATGCAATCATTAAGGTGATAAAATAACATTTATAACATAAATTCATTTTGTTTTGTTCACATACGATTGTTGTCTTAGAGACTAGTGACAAAATGGTAACACTGATGCACTAATTTAGCTTAAAATAAGCTTATGCTTTCTACTGAATCCCCCAAATCATATGTTTGTAATTGTATTTGACAAAGTTTTTCAAATAAATATGTTTTAAACTAATTTAGGTGTTACATCATCATTATAGTCATTCTTTTCTACATTACTTTTACTCCCTTTGCCTTCATTCTTTTGTCCTCAACAGCTTGGGTCATAGTGTAGCAGAGTTTATTAGCCATCTAGGAAAATTGCAAGATGGCTCCTTTTGACAAAAAACATTACATTAATTCAGTCGTACGATTTGTTCATCAGCTAATGTTTGGAACTCAGAAGTGGCAAAACAGAGAATTTCGTACATTAGTCGATAGAGAAAGTAAGATAAGTTTTAGTTGGTGGACAGTACCGGTAACCCTTGCATAAACTGACACTGCATATGAAATACATCATTACAGAATTTTTGTGTTTAGTTTCTGTACTCTGTCAATACTGCTAAATACAAGCTTACTTGTGTTGTAAGCCAATTCCATCAGTTGAAAATGTCATACTGTTAATTGACCTAGTTCTCAAAGTTTTCTTCAGGTCTCAAATTTTGAATTTGCACTATTTCTTTTGATAGGCACAACTTGAAGAGAACATGCCAAGTGAAATAGTCAGCAAAATTCATCTCGTGGACTTAGCTGGCAGGTAAGGTACAGCAAGCTTGCTAGTTACATATACTTGCCTACCCAAATCGAAAGAAAAAGTTTCTCCTGTTCTCTGGAGGTTCCAGTTTTTCTTCTCACCTTAAGGACACTAAAACTTTTAGCTAAAAAAAAGCAATTTGAGCTCCTTTTTCAGATGTAGTACCCCCTTTATACTTAGAAGGAGTTCCAGTAAGAAATAAAGGAGCAGATGAAGTTGGAAAAATGTGTGCATGTTGAAAGGGGGGGATGTTCCCGCTCCTCTCAAGCTTCTAGAGGGCTCCTGGTGCGGTGTATGGAGGAGCTAAAATGATAACTGATTATAGTTGGTGTATCAATTCAGTTAGATTATACCTTCTTCATGGAAAATGTCAAAACAATTTTCTTGCTTTTTAGAATTTTGTATTAAATTCAAGCTAATAATTTCTGTCTCAGGTTTTTCTCTTTTCTAATGATCATCTGCATTACATCCTAGTAATAAGGATAAAGTATCATTCAGAATCATCAGGTTCATTGGCATTTCAAGTTGCCAGGTGGTAGAATAAAAAAGGTATCATACATAATCATCAGGTTCATTGACATTTCAAGTTGCCAGGTGGTAGAATAAAAAAGGTATCATACATAATCATCAGGTTCATTGGCATTTCAAGTTGCAAGGTGGTAGAATAAAAAAGGTATCATACATAATCATCAGGTTCATTGGCATTTCAAGTTGCAAGGTGGTAGAATAAAAAAGGTATCATACATAATCATCAGGTTCATTGGCATTTCAAGTTGCAAGGTGGTAGAATAAAATAGGTATCATACATAATCATCAGGTTCATTGGCATTTCAAGTTGCCAGGTGGTAGAATAAAAAAGGTATCATACATAATCATCAGGTTCACTGGCATTTCAAGTTGCAAGGTGGTAGAATAAAAAAGGTATCATACATAATCATCAGGTTCATTGGCATTTCAAGTTGCTAGGTGGTAGAATAAAAAAGGTATCATACATAATCATCGGGTTCATTGGCATTTCAAGTTGCAAGGTGATAGAATAAGAAAGGTATCATACATAATCATCAGGTTCATTGGCATTTCAAGTTGCAAGGTGATAGAATAAAAAAGGTATCATACATAATCATCAGGTTCATTGGCATTTCAAGTTGCCGGGTGGTAGAATAAAAAAGGTATCATACATAATCATCAGGTTCATTGGCATTTCAAGTTGCAAGGTGATAGAATAAGAAAGGTATCATACAGAATCATCAGGTTCATTGGCATTTCAAGTTGCAAGGTGATAGAATAAGAAAGGTATCATACATAATCATCAGGTTTATTGGCATTTCAAGTTGCCAGGTGATAGAATAAAAAAGGTATCATACATAATCATCAGGTTCATTGGCATTTCAAGTTGCCAAGTGGTAGAATAAAAAAGGTATCATACATAATCATCAGGTTCATTGGCATTTCAAGTTGCAAGGTGATAGAATAAGAAAGGTATCATGTAGAATCATCGGGTTCATTGACATTTCAAGTTGCAAGGTGATAGAATAAGAAAGGTATCATGTAGAATCATCGGGTTCAATGACATTTCAAGTTGCAAGGTGATAGAATAAGAAAGGTATCATGCAGAATCATCAGGTTCAATGACATTTCAAGTTGCAAGGTGATAGAATAAGAAAGGTATCATGTAGAATCATCGGGTTCAATGACATTTGAAGTTGCAAGGTGATAGAATAAGAAAGGTATCATGCAGAATCATCAGGTTCATTGGCATTTCAAGTTGCAAGGTGATAGAATAAGAAAGGTATCATACATAATCATCAGGTTCATTGGCATTTCAAGTTGCCAGGTGATAGAATAAGAAAGGTATCATACATAATCATCAGGTTCATTGGCATTTCAAGTTGCAAGGTGATAGAATAAGAAAGGTATCATACAGAATCATCAGGTTCATTGGCATTTCAAGTTGCAAGGTGATAGAATAAGAAAGGTATCATGTAGAATCATCGGGTTCATTGACATTTCAAGTTGCAAGGTGATAGAATAAGAAAGGTATCATACAGAATCATCAGGTTCATTGGCATTTCAAGTTGCCAGGTGATAGAATAAAAAAGGTATCATACATAATCATCAGGTTCATTGGCATTTCAAGTTGCCGGGTGGTAGAATAAAAAAGGTATCATACATAATCATCAGGTTCATTGGCATTTCAAGTTGCAAGGTGATAGAATAAGAAAGGTATCATACAGAATTATCAGGTTCATTGGCATTTCAAGTTGCAAGGTGATAGAATAAGAAAGGTATCATGTAGAATCATCGGGTTCAATGACATTTCAAGTTGCAAGGTGATAGAATAAGAAAGGTATCATGCAGAATCATCAGGTTCAATGACATTTCAAGTTGTAAGGTGATAGAATAAGAAAGTTATCATGTAGAATCATCGGGTTCAATGACATTTCAAGCTGCAAGGTGATAGAATAAGAAAGGTATCATGCAGAATCATCGGGTTCATTGAAAATTCAAGTTGCAAGGTGATAGAATAAGAAAGGTATCATGCAGAATCATTGGGTTCAATGACATTTCAAGTTGCAAGGTGATAGAATAAGAAAGGTATCATGCAGAATCATCAGGTTCATTGAAAATTCAAGTTGCAAGGTGATAGAGTAATAAAGGAAAATAAGGTTAATAGAGATTTTATAATAATACACTAACAAAAAACAACCATACAAATAATCAACTTAAGATAAAGATGATCTTTGGTCTGGGCATAATGTCATACTTCAGATCTCTTCTACATTTGTAAAACCTGTTACATATTTTTAAACAAACTACAGGTTTGTTTCTAAAAGACTGAAGCCAGTAGAATATGTTGAATAAATATTTCATAAATGTCACATGTGTGTTGTAGTCATGTGGTACCTTGTGTTCATCATGTGCTTCTGTCTGTTAAGATAAAACTGTAAGCAAAATATTCCAATATATCAGTCATCACTGGTATCATTCAAATGTTTTAATAGTATTTGCCCACTACCCTATCTTGTTAAATCGCAGTTTCATGCCATCGACTGTTTGCTGCATAATTTATATAATTATGACATAATTTGTTGCAAACAATTGTTTTATTTTTTTATTTAACCAAAACTCAAGCACATATCTCTAGCACTTGATCACTACTCCTGGTCATTTTTGATTGAGCATGAAATGGAATGAATGTTTGTGGTCTTCTTTGACATAGATTGAACTGTCTTGTCATAAAAGCACTTCCAGTGATGCCAAAAATCTGAGCATCTTCTAGAATTAGACTGGTCTGTATTGAACAAAAAGCATTTACAGTGATGCCAAAAAGGACAAGCATCTTCTAGAATTAGACTTGTCTTTATTGAATGAAAGTATTTACAGTGATGCCAAACAAGACAAGCATCTTCCAGAATTAGACTGGTTTGTATTGAACGATAAACGATACTAATCTTGATTAGATGAATCATCTCAGTCAAAATATGATGATGAAATATGCAGTTTTTAACATTAACATTTTTGAAATTCTGGAAGTGTAAGAAGCCATTCCTGTACAAATAAACAGTGAAAAATTGCTGCCTACTGGCTTCTAATGAAACCTGTGATCTGGACTACTCTCATAGTATTTTATGACTAATTGTATTTATCTTGTAGTATTCTATAAGAGAGATCTTCATTATGGGAGAATGGACAACCAGCACTTGAATAACATCTTTCACACTATATACATACTGTGTTCATCAGGTGGTTTAGGCCAGTGGTTGAGCCCGTGGTTATGATGGTCCACAGATTGCTTGTAAAATTCTGTAGCCTGACTATTTATTTAGCTTATTTTAGCAGTTTTCGGAATTATCTTGAGCAGTACTTTTTCATTAAAACTGGGGGGGGGGGGAGGGCCTCTCGGAATGACATGGAGAATAGGTGTTGAAAAGATTTTCAGCAGTTTCAGAATTCTAAAAACTTTTATTTTTCCAAAAAAGTCAGGTACATGTGTAGATCTTCTATATAATACCAGGATTAGATAAAATTGTCACGACAAGAAGTTATTACTTAGAAAAATGAAATTTGGTTTATATGAGATTACCAAGAATACCATAGTATGGCTCCATTTTTCTTAAACAAATATATTGGTGATGAATACAATAGAGATGTATTGCATTATTAATATATTGTGAAGGCAGAAAATTTACATGTGTCCCATATAATGTGGATTTTTATCTTTGTGGATTTTCAAAGCCAAAATTATTTGAATGTCATGGATGATGAAGCACTTTCCATTGTTCAACCCATAAATATAATCTTTCTTGATTATCTTGTATATTCTTGTAGTCTTTGCTTTTGCTGTTAAAATATTTAAATTGTGCCCTAGAGGTTGAGATGTTTATCAAGAAACCATTTATGCTTAGTACTGATAAAATGTATTTATTATGTCTTTAATCTGGGTAAATCCTTGAAACATTGAGAGGATTATGGCTAATTCCTACAATGACCTGGCACAGATAGGTGTTGGGCAGTCTGGTCCATGTTCTGATATGTTCCAGATAAAAGCTGTCAGCTAACAGCCATTTGCTGTCATTTTGGCTTTCTTATCTGTTAAGCTCCTCTTCTGGAGGCTTTGGTTCACTGCCATCCTGACCAGGTTTGTCTTTGTTCTTATGTTGCAGAAAATTGTCTTCTTCTAACAGCCTTTAGTAGTCATATGTTTTATTTACTTTTTGTATACTCACATCCATCTCAGGTCCAACTGCAGACTTTGTAGGCCCAGGCTTGCCATTGCATTTTCTATGCAGTTTGTTGAGAATAAGCAGTAGAGCAAACCACACAAGCCCTTTTTGGCCAGCACATTATGTAACAGCAGGTCAGGGTTGTTTGCATGTGGACTCATAAGTAGCTATATGGCATACATGTTATGTGCTACTCTCAGTGTAACGCTGTTCATGAAATCCATACAGGTGACCAGCTTTATAAATCAGAAACCCACATCCTGAGGGATGTTCTAACATGGCTCTATCATTATATTGGATTAAAACACAAAAATAAGGTATTTAATGATGTGAAATTACATTATAATTGGTTCCCTGAAGAAAGTGAATTAAATTATTGAGCAGTGATAAAATATGAGCAATTAAATGGGATCCATGGTTTGTACAGTTTTGAAAAATCCTTGAATCTGAGGGGTTACCTTGAAATCATCTTGCATTTGTAAAACAAAAAGTGTTTTTTTCCCATGAAAAGTCCATGAATTTGTTGATGCAATCCTTGAACTTTTACAAAAACTCTCAAAATTCATTTGAGCCAATATAAAGTGTAGAAACTGAATAAAATATATCACTTTTTAAATTCAGAACTATTGTTATTTACTTGTTTTTCAAAAACATCAATAAACAAATAAAATGGAATGAAGTTGGGTGGATCAAAAGTCACATGACACTTGTAGTTCCCAGATGGAGTAGTGGTGTCTTTATTGTGGTTGCATTGTTGTGCTTTTTCTAATACTTTTTAACTTATTTATGCAGTGATAAACTGAGTAATTTATGGAGAAAGTTCAGTTTTCATAAGAAAGAATAATCCTTTATAACTCATCAAAAAGTGTGCCATGTTTTTGCATCACAAGGTTGTACCCTACTTCTGAGCTCTGTACTGTCAACATCTTTTAAGTTGACAGATCTAGCTCTATAATGATTATGGATAATTTAGACTTTCTGCTTGCATTACAAAATTCAAAACATAACTTTTGAGACCTGATTTTTTAGGCCAAATATTGGGACCAGAGTTTGTGTCTGAATTTTAGACTATTTTGGCCTGATATCTAAAGCAGACTGGTTCAAACTGCACACGGACAGGTGATTCTTTGCAAAATATAGGATCAGTTGAGATTTGAGTAAAAGTGACCAGGACATGAGAATGATGGGTCTGATAAGCAAAACAAGTCAAATTTTCCAGTTTTTATCTTTTGCACATGTGCAAGCAAAATTACAAATCCTAAACAACTTTTGAGACCTGATTTTTTAGGCCAAATATTGGGACCAGAGTTTGTGTCTGAATTTTAGACTATTTTGGCCTGATATCTAAAGCAGACTGGTTCAAACTGCACACGGACAGGTGATTCTTTGCAAAATATAGGATCAGTTGAGATTTGAGTAAAAGTGACCAGGACATGAGAATGATGGGTCTGATAAGCAAAACAAGTCAAATTTTCCAGTTTTTATCTTTTGCACATGTGCAAGCAAAATTACAAATCCTAAACAATGTCTTTATCAGAACTAGGCATCCAGCTAAAGAAAAATCTCTTAGAACCAGATGTATTTGGATGTATTCAGAAGTAAACCCAAAAAGGCATTTTCTACCACCATTTCATGCTAAAATGACAAGAATCTCCAGGGGTTAATGAGTCAACACTTTCAGAAGTCTTTGAAAACTTATCTGCATGACTGTACTTACCATGGAGGTTCTAGACCATGCCTCATTTCAGAGAGGGACAGTGGAATACTGACAGGATGTTGGTATACTGGGGGAAGCTTTATAGTGAGGGACATTGGTATACTGAATGGCTTTATAGTAAGGGATATTGGTATACTGGGGGCTTTAAAGTGAGGGACAGTGGTATACTGAATGACTTTATTATGAGGGACAATGGTACACTAAGGAGCATTATAGTTAGGGGCAGTGGTACAGTAAGGTGGCTTTATATTGAGGGAGTTTGGTATACTGGGAGTTTAAAGTGAGGGACACTGGTATACTCCAGCTTTAAAGTGAGGGACATTGGTGTACTGGGGGCTTTAAAGTGAATGACTGTTATACTGAAGGACTTTATTGTGAGGAACAATGGTATACTGAATGGCTTTATGGCAGGTTACATTGGTATATTGGGGCTTTAAAGTGAGGGACAGCATTATGTTGCAGAGCTTTATTGTGATGGACAATGGTATACTGAAGGTTTTATTGTGAGGGACAGTGGTATACTGAAGGGCTTTATTGTGAGGGACAGTGGTATACTGAAGGCTTTATTGTGAAGGACAGTGGTATACTGAAGGGCTTTATTGTGAGGGACAAAGGTATATGGAAGGCTTTATTGTGAGGGACAGTGGTATACTGAAGGGCTTTATTGTGAAAGACAGTGGTATACTGAAGACTTTATTGTGAGGGACAATGGTATACTGAAGGCATTATTGTGAGGGACAGTGGTATACTGAAGGGCTTTATTGTGAGGGTCAGTGTTACACTTAGAAGCTTTGTAGTGAGGGCCATGGTACATTAAGGGGCTTTAAAGTGAGGAACAGTGGTACACTGAAGGGCTTTAGAGTTAGGGGCAGTGGTACACAATTGGTCTTTTTTGGTAGGGACATTGGCATCATGGAGCTTTAAAGTGAGGGACAGTGGTATACTGAAGGGCTTTGATGTGAGGGACAGTGGTAAAGGCGACTGAGTTGCAAGATTAAAAGTGGGGTTTTTGTGTAAATCTTGTATGGCTGACAGGATATAATTAATGCACTTAAAGAACGATTTTTTTTAAAAACTGTAAATTGTGCTGCTTTGGTCCAAAGTAAACTGTTTTGTCTCATAGCTAATGAGGAAGCAACATGTTTACTCAAGTGGAAAGGAAGTCACAAATGTTCTTATATGTCTGACAAAGAGCACAAGTCTCGACTGCAGATATGATTCAGCAAAATGCAAGATGGCACATTTTATGAGTTTGATTGAGGGTGACAAGTACTGTGGCCGTTGCTGTGCATTTAGCCTGAAAGGCTTATAAATCATGGCTTATCTTTTTTTTAAAATTCTGATTTAGGTCAGCAGTTGTGATAATGGTTTAGATTTAGCTAATGCTCCAGTAAAATTTCTACTTAAATTTCCCAAATGAAAGAAACACAAAAGTGCTTGTTTGTTAAGCAAGATAGCATCATCCTATTCCCCCACCCCCACCCCTTGCAAATAGCAGATTTTGGCAGGCACAAGCCTCCCAAAATTAAAATATTTGTGAAAGCATTGATCCACGAAAAGCTGTAATCAATATAAAAAGATGTCATTTGGCTATGATTGGGTGGCTGTATTTTCATCAAGACCTACAGACTTTAGTGGGTTTTTGGGAGGGAGGTTAGCGAAAAATTTAAATGCTTAAGTTTTTGTACATTAAACTGGGTATACACTGTTTTGCTTTCACTTAAACTTGAATAAAAATTGTTGGAAAAATCATTCCATTATGTAAAAATATTTTAAAGTAGTGTAAAATGTTATTCGTGTTTTTGAGTTGAGTTTCAGATGACAGGAATAAATATTCTTAGCGTCCGAGTATTTTAAGTCGATATTTATACTGTGGGTTTATGGCTTTGATGGCCAAAAGCCAGACCCAGAGAATGATTATTTGGTTGTTACTGCATGATTTTTATCCAGTATTCAAGCGTGGAAAGAGCTTTATAATTCAGAAGGTCAGAAGCTTTTATATGTTCATTAAACGTTAATCAGCAAATAGATTGTTTTGTTTATTTTCATGGAAGACTTTCTTACTTGTTCCATTTAGTGAGTCCTTAGCATGGTCTTATACATAGCTTCAGGTATATGGGGGTCAAAAGATTGTTCAAAGATTGTTTTCTGAGCTCAGAATGATGAGAAAAGATTTTGAGTAATCATGTGGAATTTCCAGTCACTCGCCTGCTGACTCTTTTTTCTTTTACTGTCAAGTAAATCAATACATATTTTAATTTTTTTTTTAATTTATATTTATTTCAAAAACTCTAAAAGTACTTGTGTAGTTGGTGGAAGTATTACGCATGCAGCAGTTGTAACAATTCTCTTGATGATTTGATTTTTTGTGAATATCTTTGCATCTTTCTTTAACATTATTTATAATTGCCTATTGTAAATATTGAGTTTGTTGTTATTAAACATTTAGCAGCATGTGATATGTTTGGGTGTATTCAACCATAAGCTGTCACTTCTTTTTATTTTGTCCTCTTAACGTGTAACATAATGCACTCATATCTGTTCAATTACAAAATCTACTTTTCAAATTGAAGTGTTTCTCAATGCAGTCTGCAAATACCTTCAAAAGCATGCCTATCGTAGTAACATGCCTCACATTAGACAATATACCGATATTCCATTGCTCCATTTTAGCGTAAACACATAAAAAGGGGTCTAGTTTTGCGATGAGAGACCTGCAAATGAACTGTATGAAATACTTGTGCTTTGTTTGAAGAGGAGAGGCAAAGAGCTGTTAGATTGCCTTTTGGATACAAGTGTTTTGGAAAGCTTTTCAGTGTAACTGCTCATTTCTAAATACAGTAGTTACCCTCTTACACGGCCTCCTCTTCTGAACTGCAAAGCTGGCATTACAAAATGGGTGGTGCCACTTGAGGGAACAAAATGGTAAGCATATATAATTATATTGTCAGGCAGATTGGCTACTGATAAGGAGTGGACCTGTCTTGAGAGGGGCCTCTGAGGAGAGGGTTCACTATACCTTTATGATGTTCTGGGTGGCTGATTGAGAAGAAGAGTAGATCTATGATTTGTTCAAGACAGACAATACTGTTTGAATAGAATGAGCCTAGTGAGTCTAACAGTAGACATAAGGTAGTAGCATGGTAGCTTCTCTTGAATAGCTCAATATATTTGGACCATAAAGAAAAGCTGCAGTGATAAAAAAAATTATATACAGCTGAACAATGTGGGTTGACTTTTGGTTTGAATGAACATATTTTATTCAATCAGATTGATTCACTAACATTAGAAAAGCAATAAACCATTTGGTTTGATAGATTTGCTATATATAAAACATGCAGTCCAATTATAATGTAATAAAATTTGATAGGAGTTTTTATTTCATGTCTGGAGGATTTTCATTGACCCAATTTCTGGGATGTCGGAAGAAGAAAAACTGCAATAATGATACAGATTTCAGCATATTTATATTTAAAATTCGCTATGTCATTTCAGTTATAAAATATCTAACCTGAAACAGGCTATCTATATTATAGCCAAATTTCATGGCATTATGTGTCATAGATCTGACTTTCTAGAAAATTTAGAATAAATTCGAAAACATTCAGTATATAAAACAATTCTATAAATAAAAATGGATAGTGAGAGAGATAAATTTTCATTTTGACATTTCTCTATAGCTGAAGATTGCTTCAGTAAAGTGAATAGCTTCCTGACAAGACTTATCCACATTGTGATAATATGTAGAAAAATATCTCTGTAAGTACTATGGTTGTGGTCAAATCCATAACCAAAGAACTGAAAGTAAATGGGATGCTTTGTGCATGCTGTAGTGAGTGCAAAGAAATCAGTATTTCTAAATTGCAGAGGATATATACCACATAGTAATGCTGTACATGAAAATGAAGCCAGTACACATTTTTATTCATAATACAAAGGTATTTTTGTATGCATAACTCCATGACAGGTGGATGTGTAGGTAGGTATGTACTGGCTATATTGTGCCAATTAAAATTTTTAAAACAATAAATTCACATGTGAAAAAAATTATTGGAAAAAATTATTTGGAAAGGGACCAGGATTTTATTGTCACGGTTACTTTAGTTTCACTTATTTTCTGCATGATAATTACTGTTTACAGTGGCTTCAGAAGAGTACTTGAAGCTATGTAGAGGCAAGCTATATAAATACTGATGACACTATGGTTTATTAAGGTTTTTCAGCAAGCTATTTCATCATGTTTTAGTAAGGTTTTAATGCAAGCAAAACCTTTTAGACTTAGAAATGAAGAGTTTAAGCAGCAAACTGACTTAGTGTCAAATTGTTGGAGTGGATTGAAGACATTTTCAGATCTATAGAAATATAAATCACTGTGGCCTTAGATGCTGATATAAAAAATAAAGTTGTTGTTACTATGGAAGTAAAAGGTCTATTTGCTATCATGTTTTTCAAAAACTGAGATGCAGAGAGCTACAAAATACTTTAGTAACCCATCACAGTGTTTTTTAAATCTGTATAGAAATGTCATTGAAATCTACATTCAAATGTCATAAAAGTCTATATAGAAATGTCATAGAAATCTATATAGAAATGTCATAGAAATCTATGCAGAAATGTTGTTGAAATCTATGTACAGATGTTGTAGAAATCTATAGAAATGTCATACTAATCTATGTACAGTGTGATAGAAATCTATATAGAAATGTGATAGAAATCTATATAGAAATGTCATTGATATTTATGTACAAATGTCATAGAAATCTGTATAGAAATGTCATAGAAAATCTATATAGAAATCTATGTACAGATGTCATAGAAATCTAAATAGAAATGTCATAGAAATCTGTTTAGAAATGTTGAAATCTATGTACAAATGTCATAGAAATCTGTATAGAAGTGTCATAGAAATCTATATAGAAATGCCATAGAAATCTATGTAGAAATGTCATAGAAATCTATACAGAAATGTCATAGAAATCTGTGTAGAAATGCCATAGAAATCTATACAGAAATGTCATTGAAATCTATGTACAAATGTCATAGAAATCTATATAGATATGTCATAGTAACCTACATAGAAATGCCATTCATGGAATAATCAAACATCAGATATTGTCACTCATGTCATAATTTCTCTGTCTTTTAGAGGGGCAAACTGAACAAGAATTCACTGAAACCTCTCTGCACTTGCCATTTTGGAAACCTGTAACACTTGCCATTTTGGAAATACCATTTCTCTAAGATGCTGAATTAATTTCTTTCCTGTGTTACATGTGTAGCATGCAAGCATAAGATTAATTATTTAGTACTAACAACCAATCAGCATTTCTGGTAAATATTGATAGTGAATGCTCTCAGAACCCTGATATGTATATTTCAAATGGCAGATTGGAGCATGCACTATTGGTGGTAGGGACAGAAAAATTGCTAATACTGGGAGAATTGTCTGCCAGCTTGGGAAGCTTACATGACTGTATGATAACAGGAATATGACGTATCAAATATGAATGTAATTTTTTGAGGTGGTGCAGTTTTTTTCAAGGTTGAATGCAAGAGAAGGCTCAAGATAATCAGTTTTTTAAAGTAACGTTTACTGTATAGCTTGAAATATTATGATCATTACATTTTGCTGTTGTTGTCTTGGTTTATCATAGCACTATGTAATATGGGGGGATACAAGACATAAAATAATATGGCTTTAACTTTTGTTTCATTAAATAATGAACAAGAAAAATGCTTACACAGTTTAAACAATTGCAGTGACAGTCCTGTGAAAAATATGATAATGTCCACAAAAATGTATACAAGACCTTGGGAAGTCTTAAGAAATTTATGACCAGCTGTAAATCAGCCACAGTGATTTTCTGTTGCAGAAACCGTATCAGAAAAGGTCACCATGACCTAATTTTCATGTTTGATTGACTTTTTGGGTCATTCATTCATTACACCCATAATATCTTAATCATTGTGTCATTGACACCCTCGAAAATCAACAATAGTAACTCAACCATATAAAAAGTAGGTTACTGAATTAATTTTCATGCTTGAGTAACTTTCAGACATTTGTTCATTATAGCATCAGTATATTGAACCCATTTTGTCCTCACTAATGAAAGATCAGAATATGAATACATTTCAGCAAGAATATCTCAGCTAGACCAAAAATAAGTCACAATGGCCCATTTCAGTGTTTGATTGGCTTTTGCATTTTCACTTACACATTTATTATACCCTTAATATCCAATAACCAGTTTTACCTATGCTCCTGAAAATTATCCTGTTGCATCTCAGGAAGAATAACTTAACCATGTAAAAACTAGGTCATTGTGACATAATTTGCATGCTTGAGTGACCATTGTATTTTTTGCTATTTATTTGTTGCACCCACAATATATTGCACTATTTCACCTACACACATGAGAATTGGTATTCGGACATACATGTATCTTAGCAAGAGTAACTTGTCTGTATCAAAACTAGCACACTGCAGCATGTAACTCGTCTATGTCTTCAGGGAAAGTATAGTTTTGATGTATGGTGGGTTTAAAACTGAAATTTTAATTGAATTACTGCATTTACTTGCACATCATGCATTGGAAGATCTTGATCTATGCAGTTTGCCTGAAATCACATTACAAGGTTGTTCATTTATAAAATGTTGGAGTGTTTAACTTATTTAAACATTAGTATTTTCACATAGCTAGTGGTCAAAGCAATCCAAATTCTCAAAAAAAGCTAATAGGTTGGTGTGCATTATCTGGTGCTACTCACAGTTGAATATCTATTCTCGAGTAAGGGTCATCACATAGAAAGGTAGTTGAGAAAAAGACTTTGTTACAAATTGCCCATAAATTAATAGCTGAATGAGAAATTTAAAATTCACCAGATTTGGACAGGTTAAAGTCGTAGACTCGTCATACAAAATACTCAGAGAACAGGGTATGTTGCTGAGTGAATTTTGTACAGTTTGACACAGTTCTTGACATCTTTCAAGCATGTGACTATCAGACTCATTTAATCCAGATACTTCCATTCAGTTATTGACATCATTCAACATGTGACTATTAGACTCATTTAATCACGATATTTCCATTCAGTTATTGACATCATTCAAGCATGTGACTATTAGACTCATTTAATCCAGATACTTCCATTCACAGTTATTGACATCATTCAAGCATGTAACTATCAGGCTCATTTAATCCAGATACTTCCATTCACAGTACTGTTATTGACATCTTTCAAGCATGTGACTATCAGACTCATTTAATCCAGATACTTCCATTCACAGTTATTGACATCATTCAAGCATGTGACTATTAGGCTCATTTAATCACGATACTTCCATTCAAAGTTATTGACATCATTCAAGCATGTGACTATTAGACTCATTTAATCACGATACTTCATTCAAAGTTATTGACATCATTCAAGCATGTAACTATCAGGCTCATTTAATCCAGATACTTCCATTCACAGTTATTGACATCATTCAAGCACGTGACTATTAGACTCATTTAATCCAGATACTTCCATTCACAGTTATTGACATCATTCAAGCATGTGACTTTTAGGCTCATTTAATCATGATACTTCCATTCAAAGTTATTGACATCATTCAAGCATGTGACTATTAGACTCATTTAATCCAGATACTTCATTCAAAGTTATTGACATCATTCAAGCATGTAACTATCAGGCTCATTTAATCCAGATACTTCATTCACAGTTATTGACATCATTCAAGCATGTGACTATTAGACTCATTTAATCCAGATACTTCATTCACAGTTATTGACATCATTCAAGCATGTGACTATTAGACTCATTTAATCCAGATACTTCATTCACAGTTATTGACATCATTCAAGCATGTGACTATTAGACTCATTTAATCCAGATACTTCATTCAAAGTTATTGACATCATTCAAGCATGTAACTATCAGGCTCATTTAATCCAGATACTTCATTCAGAGTTATTGACATCATTCAAGCATGTAACTATCAGGCTCATTTAATCCAGATACTTCATTCAAACTTATTGACATCATTCAAGCATGTAACTATCAGGCTCATTTAATC
The DNA here is from genome assembly GCA_016617855.1 of Megalonaias nervosa. NCBI lineage: Eukaryota > Metazoa > Mollusca > Bivalvia > Unionida > Unionidae > Megalonaias > Megalonaias nervosa. The sequence continues at coordinate 202,901 of JAECUM010000278.1, read as the reverse complement.
CAGATACTTCATTCAAAGTTATTGACATCATTCAAGCATGTAACTATCAGGCTCATTTAATCCAGATACTTCATTCAAAGTTATTGACATCATTCAAGCATGTGACATTCAGATTCATTTAATCCAGATACTTCCATTCACAGTTATTGACATCATTCAAGCGTGTGACTATTAGGCTCATTTAATCACGATACTTCCATTCAGTTATTGACATCATTCAAGCATGTGACTATTAGACTCATTTAATCCAGATACTTCCATTCACAGTTATTGACATCATTCAAGCATGTAACTATCAGGCTCATTTAATCCAGATACTTCATTCACAGTTATTGACATCATTCAAGCATGTGACTATTAGGCTCATTTAATCACGATACTTCCATTCAAAGTTATTGACATCATTCAATCATGTGACATTCAGACTCAGTTAATCCACATACTTCATTCAGTTCTACTTTTTGACCAAATTTCAATCATCTGAACAATGTCCCCTGAGAGGTCTGCATACATGATTGTTTTACTGAATAAAAGGACTATATTGAATAAGGGCCATTTTCTGCCCCCGTTTTTAGGGGTGAAAAAAAATTGTAAATATCACAACTCTGTGTCTCATTGTATTATTCGATGTATAAATCACCCTATTCTGCATTAAATATGCATATAAATTTCTTTTTCATACATAAACATGACCTTTGAACATGGGCTGGTATGAGAAATTTAAGAGAAAATGCTACATTTGAGCAATTTGAAACTAGAAATAAGATCTAAGCGCAGGCTTGCTCAAACAAGGTATTTACACTAATTGATTAATTTTTATGAAAATTTTTGGGTTCTCATATTAACTTATGTGAGCATGTTTGCGCTTAGCACTAAAAACCAAAAAATTCTTGAATTTTGCTGTCTATGTATCATTGTCGTTATTTTCCCTGTTACATGGTAGCTGCCTACGTCTTGCTACGCGTGAGCAATTAGACCTACATTTCTAGAGTGCGCTATATTATTTCCTTCATTATTATATTAACAAAATTCCAGGAATAATAACTATTCAGATATTTTTAAAACAATGTTATCCATTCATTTCTCTCTTTCTTCATTCTTTCTAATTGCACTTGGGAACACGATTTTTCGAAGAGGTGCTGAAGGAGCATTTGGAACTATATGTAAAAAAAGACTACATGGAGTAAACATTAAATGGAATTGTATTTTTACGTTGCCAATTTTTTGCAAAAGCATGCTGTAAATAATAGGATAAGTACATATATTATTTATATTTTATACATAAATAACAGGGTTTTTTCTTCATTTCCATCACGATACTGTCTGCTACATTTAATTCACTCACTATTATAGTGTAATTCTGTACATGTAATCTTTAAATGAATCTGTCAATTTCCAGATGGAAATAACAGTTACAACCAGTGTATTTTTTCATTACATTTTGTTAGCTGGGTCTTTCTTCATATAGTAACAATATTAATTCTTTAAAACTAAAGCATTAACTGGGCAAACAACAAAGAATCGTCTGCAGTTACATAAATCTGCTTGGAAGAAATGTGTCATCTGCATGATATACAGATTAAACACTGCAAGCTTTAATAGCGCAAATGGTATAGCATTATTGTGCCAACTTGTGGCACTAAGTTCAAATCCCCGAAGCTCCCTTTCTTTTTTTTCTTCTTTTTTTCTTCTTTCTATTTAAGAATTAATATCCATAACATCAACAGCTGTCAATTTACAGGTTTGAAATAAAATTAGTTACTGCTCAGTTTTAAAAACCAGCAAACAATAATGCGCAATTTGAAAATTGTATTTTTATGTTGTGCAAGGTAACATTTTTTATCAATATGTTATTCATCTAAAATGGAACTATACAAGGGTGGCCAATCATGTCTGCATTGGAAAATAATGGTATTGGAACCAGTGTTGTGAAGCGGTTATTGTTCCATAATTAGATAGTATAACTTTCATACAAGTTTATTTATATTCAATTTTTTTCATACTGAATTTTTATCACATTTTCCAGTGCACTCATCCACATGAAGAAAAATCAGTTTTAGACTGACATAAAAATTTTAAACTTGCTTACTACATCAGTGATGTTTCTAACAATGACTGAAATTAGAAACCATTTCCAAACAGTGGGAACCATGTGCACAGTCACAAAAGAAGCCAAGTAACTGAATTGATTTATGATTTTTTAATTGAAAATATTATTTGCATTACTTCTGTGCCAGAAACCAGCAATTATATGAGCCTCAATCATTTGCAAATCATTTTATTTTTACGTTCCGAAAGTGTAATATTTTTATGGGTATGGTATTCATCTAAAAGGAAACAAGAGGAGAGTGGTCAAATATCTTTGCATCAGAAAATGATTGTGGTGGGACCAGTGTTGTGAAGTGATTATTATTCCATAGTTATATAGTATAATTTTTTATACATGTTTGTTTATGCTAAATTTTGTAAGACTTAATGTTTTATCACATTTTCCTAATCACTCCTCCACATCAAGAAAAACTGGTTTTGGATTGACATAAATTTTTACTGCCTACTAAATCAATGATTTTTCTAGCAATTACTGAAATTAGAAATTACACATTTTGTTTCCAAACAGTGGGAAACGTGTCCCACGGTCAGGATGGAAGCTAAAGTAACTGAATTGATTTATGGTTTGTTAATTGAAACAGATAATGCAATTATTTCTACCCTCTAGCCAGCAAAAATAAAAATAAACAAAACAAGTTTGTTCAATCTGTTTATCTAAATACTACATATTTTCTTTATTTCATTAAATGATAACATCATAACTTTATATACTTACTGATTATAACAACAGAAAATCATAAATAAAATAACATTTGCAGACATAAATCTTTTATTCAAAGGACATCCTGCTTGAATATAAGTACCACTACTATGACTACTACTATTATTAAAAAATACTACTAATACTACTACTACTACTACTACTACTACTACTACTACTAATAATAATAATAATAACAGCATTAATAATAATAATACTAAAAGAATGTCCATCTACCTATTTTTTCTAGTAGAAACAAACATGGGGGGGGTGGAGTTGGCACTAACCATAAAACATATCAAGCATACAGTATATTCAGACCAAAACAATTCTGAAATAAAAAAATTTGGGATGTAACATGGCATAATGGATGACACAAGAATTTACGATATAAAACAAGAATTATGATAATTAATACACAATAAGCCAATTTGTTTCTTTTTAGATACTGTTCATAAAATCAGTTTCTGGCTCCATCCCTACAACTGATTATGTGGAATTCGCAGGCTCTGTGTATCATTGTAGGCTAAATATGACTGCCAAAGTTAATACTTGCAAATGTATGAAAAGCACCCAACTAATGAGACTTTATGATACTTTCAGTCAGATATGAGAATTTGGTGAATGGTCTAAAACACTTCAAATGCTGCCATAAAAGGCCCACAATCAATTCAACTTCAAATTCCATCAACATTAAGATCTCACAGACATTGTGTTGTATGTAAAAGACCATATGGGCATCAAAATCATCTTGTTAATATCTCAGTATGTGCCATAACCCAGTCTTCTACAGAGTGTAGTATTTTTATTAAGATGTTGCAAATTCCATTTGGAAATCTCCTACTTCACTAATGAATCCCTGCGATCTGTCACTGCAACAAAAGAGTTTGACAACTTTTCAAGAACAGATATTAAATCACTTTTACAAAATGTGCATGAGCTAATTAAAACAAAGTCATATTAACTTTGATGTTCCTTCTTCCTTATCCAATGATGACTGTTTCCACCTTCTTTGGCTTGAAAAGGAATCAATTCCTGTAACCGAATAAGGTTTAAATCCTGGTTCAAGATAACTTGCACAAATTGTACTTAAAGATGGATGCATCCACTTGGAAACTGAATGAATTACCCAGGATATCAGTTGATTACCTGTGTGACATCACTATGGGAATTTATCAAGTCAAACAAGCTCTAAAGTATACAAATGAGCATCTCACAGAGGATGGGCACTATGAAGTTATGGCATGCATGGATTTTCCAGGTCTGTTACATGTAAAAATTCAGTCTCGCCACTCCAAAAATAAAATCCATTTGCTGTGGATCCAATACAAGCTGAAATATTCCATGGACTCCATCAAAGGATGGTATTGTACCTGCAAGGTAGGTGCTCGGGTTGTTGGGTGTTGTGCCCATATGTCTAGTTTCCTATGGTTTCTTGCTGCAAAAGATGGGTAAATGATGAGTTGACAAAGAAAGCATCACTAACTAGTCATCTTAAGAATGCATCATCTATTCCAGAAAGTGAATATGACAATGGGGAATCAAATGAGTTGTTTTTCTACACTGTGACCACTGCTTTCATCAGTAGTCATCTGGCTCCTTTCATGTTTATATGACAAATGATAATTTTGTATAATTAAATTGTCATCCATATCATGATGTTTCCATTATTATGGCATCTTATTTGTGTGATACTGAGGAAGAGAGAATGATAATACATAACAATTGCCAGATTAAGGCCTTCCAGGGCCCTCATCACTAAAAATATTATAGTACCCCACCCCCACTACTAAATGTGAAATAAAAAAAAACAACAAATATCAGAAGCTAAAAAAGGCTGGAAAATGCCAGTGCTGCCACCATTCCAAATCAAAATATTCGTACATGCAGATTGAAATGGTCATATATAATTCATTTAATTTTATCATCAGCAAATAATTAAAAAAAAATTTCTGGTGTCCCTGTTGGGCTGGTGCCCTAAGCTCGTGTTTTGTATGCTTAAAGGGTAATCTGGCAATGTACATACCACATTCAAATGAATACAGAAAGGTATATTTTTAAGACATACTGATTAATAATTTGACTTTTTATGTCCATATTGGTCTGAATAGTTTATTTTTAATTGTTTTTATTCTCTCTGATGACTGTGGATTGTAAGTTCTGTCTGGTCACCTCCCAGTGAATCTAAGATGGGTCCAAGGTTAAATACACAAAAATGGCAATTACAGTAACAGTTGCTCATCTCAACTGTACAGATGGCAGGAGTGTATCACCCCTGGGTCATATTGTGGGTGGATGAGTGGGGACATCACAATCATCAGGATTTGCTATTAGTTTTGGTTAACTGCTACCATTAGGTAATATGTGTTTAGTGAGTGCATTTCTTTTATCAGATGCTTCATTGTCTCTTGCTTGCATAGATTTTCATTTTAACACTTCTCCGAACCTCCAGTTATATAGAAAGCCTTACGGCGAGATATTCGCACGATTTTTGTGTAGGAATACGGACAAGCATGTCGGCCTACATGTATAACATACAGCACTTAAAATATTTATGCACAAAATTTGCCTTCGAAACCTGTGTCAAATTATAATAGTCAATGCAATAATGTGACTAGCTTTACTTTAATGGTATATATGAACACATATTCATATAACGTTTTATTCGTTAAAATTTTTATATACGTTTTTGAATTTATTTATTGCCCCCATTGAGGGCCCCAGTTCTGAGTCACTACAAAGAATTTATTGGCCTATGTGTGCGTAGGAAAAGAGAGAGAGAGAGAGTATAGTCATATATAGTTACTTTAAACAATGTAAAGGTGGAAAAATACTTTGACTCATTTTTCGTCCAAGTTTATGTGCAAACTTGTTCCCAAAAAGTCCTTGAAAGTTGCATTCATTCTATAAATCCCCAAATCTTGCACGATGTAAATCACCATCTTGGCATACTCAAAGTGCTGGTAAATAGCATTTGCAAATGAATAATAAAATGATTGTGTTTCCATTTGTTCATTATAAGTATATGTTCTTTATAAACGTGTACATCCTCTCATTTCACAGACAACTGTATTCAGTCTGTGTAATGCAGTATTCCCACGCTGGTTTAAAAATAGATGCAAAAGGTCTAGAGAGTACAGTACCTATAGTCTGTTTCTTTCCTGTATTCTCCAATGCCATTACTTCTAAAACATATTTCACAATTTTCAGAAGTTCATTAAAAGTGCTGAACCAATAGTGTTTTCTTATTAATGTCCACATTATATATTTACGGATGATTATATAGTTTCTAAATAGGTTATAGCTTGACTATAGGCTACCTCAAGGGGTGTGGAAGACAACTTTTTTTTTTTTCTTCTAAAGATAGGAACCCAGTAGAGAGTGTGTGTGTGTGTGTGTGTGTGTGTGTGTGTGTGTGTGTGTGTGTGTGTGTGTGTGTGTGTGTGTGTGTGTGTGTGTGTGTGTGTGTGTTATAGCCATGAAAATATAAGGATAAAAGTACACAAACACAGAAAGAACATTTGTCATTTCCAGTGAAGGTCCACAAACTCATGTATTCGGTGAAGAAGCGAACGTACAAGCCACTGTTAATGCCTCCTTTACAGTCACGTTCAATAATATCAAACAATCATTTAAATAATTCAGTAATATTAAACATCATTCAATAATATTAAACATATTTTACTGAGGAACAGATTTTGTATTTTATGATTAAGTACCTTTTTGTCAGTGTATTTTAGAAACAGTTTTCGGTTGACATATAAGTTCAGTATTCTATTTATGTCTATGATGGACCATTTTGGAATAGTTTTAGAAACTAAACTTTATTTATAAAGCTGTATAACCCCTAAAATATTAAAAATGCATATTGCAAATCTGAAACTGAGTGAATAGCTCATGGTAAAGCAGTATCTATGAGAAGTAAATGGAAAAGATGACTACTTTTCGTGTCTTTTTTTTTTTTTTTTTGGACACCCTGTAACCATGGCAATGGACACGTGAACACAGAACTGATGTCAGAAATAAATGTTAACCACCTCATGTGTACAGTATACCTCATATAAAGACATTTGGAGAGGGGGCAGAAAATGGCCCTTATTCAGTGTAGTCCTTTTGTGCACATTTTAGTGTTTACACTTATAGTCCTGAATATTGGTATGGCCATCAGCAACAGACCAACACCTCGATTCAGTGTGATATCAATAACATAATGTAATGATCACATCGTTTTGATTGTGATGTGATATCAGTGACATAATGATGTAATTTATCACATCATTTTGATTGTGATGTGATCTCAATAACATAATGTAATGATCACATCATTTTGATTGTGATATCAATGACATAATAATGTCATGATCACATCATTTGATCATGATGTGATATCAGTAACATAATGTAATGTTCACATCATTTTGATTTACACAGTAAGCATTTGTTTTACAAAAATTGACTTCATTAAACTAACAGTGCATACCCTGACCTGTTGGCTTGCTATTTAATGGTAGATCTCAGTCTCCACTGTTAACAGTTCAGTGAGTGCAGCTTCTATACACAAGAAAATATAAGTACCTCAATCAATAGATTAATATCCCTCAGGCATTCATATATCTATAAAGGTTTGGCAGAAAGGTGTTGTTAATATGCTATAATAGGTGTGAACATAGTCAATTAACCAGCTTTACATGCTTAGTCAAACACTGAAAAATAATTTATGTTTTTTATTGTCTTGTTGATGTCAAGAACATTCTTTGTCAAGGGTATCAATGAAAACATAGAATGAAAGTATGTATGGTATCGTATGGAGGAGCATTCCTGTTTTACTGGGATATTAATAGATTAGTTCATTCATGCAGTTCATTACGATTTCTATGGAAAGGAATAATGCCTTGTGTTTGTTGAGATTGGCTATAACTCCATTAAATATTTTTTCTCATCTGACTGATTTACTATATATATATATATATATATATATATATATATATATATATATATATATACATAAATACATACATACATACTTTGTGACCTGACATTTTTCATTAAGGTGGCATGCATTTCACCACACTTTTGCATTTTTATAAACATTTTTACTTAACAGCTGTTTCTGTTATTTATATATAGTATTTATACTTATATTAATACTAGTCTGTTACTTATTTTATTACTAATTTGTTACTTATATTAATACTAGTCTGTTACTTATATTAATACTAGTCTGTAAGTGGACTAGCATATATATTGTGTGATACTATACTTGCACTATTGTACTATGCCAAATCTTAGTTTGACAACACAATATTAGTGCATTTTACCTATAATGGAATTTTGCTGTGCCTTTAAAGTTAGGAATGGTTTGGTCATAGTTCAGGACTATCTCTAAAGGATAGTATGCCATGTATAACTGTATGAGAGGATTCCTTTACATTGTATAGGTTCTTTGAAATGCTTCAGCAAATTTCTAGCTACAAGGAAAATAAAGAGTCTAGATGATTTAGAACTCTGATAGCTGAAAGGCATTTGATTGTCGGAAGAAATGCATTAATGGCAGTATATGTTTGAGATGGTTAAGTTATCAAATAATATACTTCAAAATATACCATATATACTCACAAATAATTTGGATCCAAATTTAAACTGCATAGACCCAGATGTGCTGGCAGATGTGCGTTTACTGGTATTCATTTTGTTAGGAGTAATCAGTAGAATAAACATAGACCCTGATTTATTCACACACACACACACACACACACACACACACACACACACACACACACACACACACACACACACACACACACACACACACACACAAGCTGTCACATTTTAACCTTTAACCACTATGGATATTTTGATTAAACTTTATCCAGGTCAACACATATAGAATTAAGCTCCTAGTAACTCCAAGGTCATTATTAGTATGGACATTGCCACAAGAAGGTTGTATTATGCTTGGTTTCCAGTACTCAAGTTCTAAAGTCTTTTATTAAAAAAACACCACCATCCACCCCCTCACACTTTTGCAAGAGCAATTCTTCAAAAGATTTATTTTCTTGTTTCTTTGTCAATTTCAGTGAGAGGGCTGATCCACACTTCAACCCCAACTTTAGGGAGAGATTAAAGGAGGGATCAAATATCAACAAATCTCTAGTGACACTGGGATACGTCATCAAGGCACTTGGTAGGTATATGTATAAGACATGATTCACAGACTGGTAACTTTGTCAATTCATGGATAATTTTGGTTGGAATTCAGATGATTATCAGTTAATTCATAATTTTCATCTCTACTGGTCATAGACCAAAAGAGGTTATGGGATGGCTTGTTGTCCATCATCGATCAGTTGTCCATGTGTTCATTAGCAAAACTTTGTTTTCAATTTTTATTTAATAAAAACTACTTCTAAACTTTTTAAGGATTGTTACGAAACTTTACAAAAAAATAGTGATCCATGGTCTGCTTGGTCCTAAACAAAATGGCGCCACTTGGACATCTATTATAGCCACCGCAGTTGCCATCTTGAAACGGAAATTCATACTGACATGAGCTTTTCACTGCAAGCCATCTAAATATACATATAGTTGGGTCTGCAGTGAAAATCTTGCTTCTTGGATGTCCATTATGGTCACCTCTGCTGCCATGTTGAAACATATAGCCTTACTCCTCCTGAACTGAAAACCATAGACATGGGGTTTATACCCTAGGACTTCTTTTAATGTCTAGTTGGGCTTGAAGGAAAATGGTTCTCTTCAGACATCCAATATTGCTGCCACTGGGGCTATTTTGACAATCTTGTTATTGCTACTTTTCTTGAATACTATAGTAGCCTTCTTGGTAAGTCAATCACTTGGAAATGTCCTAAGGGCATACAAGGTTAAAACAATATTTTAAACACAAGCCGATACAGATTATGGATGATGGTAGGCTAACTAAAGTCTTTGCACATTAAAGAAGGGCCAACTTTTAAGGTTAATTGTTAGTAACAAAACACTTGTAGATAAGCCAATTAAGAAAGAATATGTGCGTATTATCTAATGTTTTAATGTTATTCCTTTGTATAAGTGATGAATAGAAATTTTATTGTGTTTTAATTAATAACCAGTCCTGTGGCATCACTTTTGATACTTTTCTGATGGACATGGATATGTTGTTTAGCTAATTTTTCAGCGTAACGGCTTTCTTCATTGTTAGTACTCTTTTACACACACAAACATACAGACACATTATCTCTCTCAGGTAACATAAATGCTTTATCTATTTCATATATGCACACACAAACGAAATTCTCTTGCCATCTCTCACAAATCACATGAAAAACAGTGATGCTTTTGGTTTTTAAAATTGGGGGACTTTTTTTGTCCTAAATATAAGGCTGGTATCAATGATTATATGCTTGTACATTTATTTATATAAATAAGACATTTTTTTTTATGTCTGTGATACCCTCAGTAAGCTGCAAACCTCTCAAAACCAAATTTGGTCATTTGAATTAGTGCCTGTATATATGTGATACCATCAGTAGGAAAAAAATACCATTTACAGGCTTTCTATTGCACATACAATTTTATAGTTGAAATCTACTGCTTTTTTTAAAAAAATTGAAAAAAAGAAAAAAATCTGGTATTTTATGCATTCTATCCATGCATTACAGAAACCAGGAACAACCAGACTACTGTATGTACTCTCTTATAATTCAAGTCCAACTGCAAACTGCACTGACCCAGATCTGCCATTTCATAATGCACCCAGCAGATCTGGGTCTGTGTAGTTTGTTATAAGCAATCATTAGAATAAACAACATAGACCCTGGTCTGCAGGCGCATTGTACTATGGCAGAGTGGGATCTTTGTTGTTTGCAGTTGGACTCAACTTCTCAGTAAGTATATACAGTATTTGGGACAGGAACTGTTCACCAGTGCAATGATGCACTTCGGGTAGTCAGAGTAAGAATTGTTAAACAATGGCTAACATGTGTACACAACAAGCTGTAAATTAGTTACACTTGTTGTTGTAAGTTGGAGAGTTTAAATCCAAATGCAGGATGTTTTTTGAGATTGCACAAGTAATTAAGGTATCAAAGGTGGTCCTTGATGGCTTTTGAGTCTTTGATTAAAAACAGGCTGAACTTTAACAGAGATGAGATAAAAAGGAAACACAGTCCTAACAATGATTTAGGCAGAAACACTTGAGCAAGAATTTTGATATTTTTAAGAGGAATGTTTAATGTTAGCTCTTATCTTTTCTGAGTCGAATAATATCAAAATGCTGAAATGTCCTGTTTCTCCCAATGCTAAAAACCACCAGCTAAGAAATGTTACAAGTTCAGCATTGCTTGGAAATTAGAGTTCAAAGGTGTGAAGGCAAGATGCAATTGTTCTGAGTTTGCATTGTTATGTTTCAGGCTAAGTAGATTTTAAGATGGTACTTTGAGAAAGAAATGATATCACCAGGAATATGCAGAGACGATCATATAGGAGTAATGTCTCTTCTGTAATAAACACACCCACTTTGAATAACCTTGTTTGAGGCTGGATTAAAAGTGGATAAAATGGCAATTGCAGATTCTTTGTTTGCAAGTTTTTTTGTGTCAGAGCACAGTTTACTATTGTCTTTGCAGATCATTTCACTAAATTTGTTAAAGTTACGTTTTTAGACTCGGAGATTGCACGTAAATTTTCATGCTAGTCTACAAAGACAACACATAATTGTCAATCAGGTCCTGGCCCCCTCCACCCTCCGCAACTGGGACAGAAAAGTTAAAAATATGTGTATTAATCAGAAGTTTAGTGCCATTATTGAAAATACAAATGGCAAAATATGAACATTTGTTTTCATCCCGTTAAAACAAGTAAACATTACGTCAGTAAAAAAAATATAATGGTTTGAAAGCTAGTCTATTTACTAAAATTTTGAAATCTATCAATTTTGATGCCTTTCTGTCACAATTGTTGTTGCATATTACATTGGTTTGTGGGGTTTTAGCTAAAGAATAATCTTTAACAAGATTAACAGATCAATGATACAGTGAACAATAACGATGTAAACTCAGATAAACACAGAAATATGGGTATGTTTCTGGTCAGTGGTGGCCAGCTATTTGAAAGCTGATGGGCAAGACAACATGATCAAAAAAAAAAAAAGAGGAAATTATTAGATTATCTTTAATTTGTTGATCTCAGATTGATTAAATATGTCTGTAACTTGTATGACAGTTTCCATTACCATGCCTGATGGTGAAAGACAAGTATTGTTTGTAAGTAGGACTAACTATATCTATCACAAAAGTTGCAGAAAAATATAGATTACAACAGTCATGAGGAAAATTTCAGTACAGTAATCTACTGGTAACCAGGAAAACTGTAGAGTTTAAAAAATTTTCTACCCTTGTGTGTGTGTGTGTGTGTGTGTGTGTGTATATATATATATATATATATATATATATATATATATATATATATATATATATATGTTACATACATACATACATACATACATACATATAATCTTTAAAATATATGTTACTTAAAATCGTGTATCATATATCTTATAAAGAATGAAAGCAAATAAACTTTTAATGTATTCCTGGCTTTTATATTTTTCAACCAGTAGTAGGTATTCTAAGTGAATCAATCAGTAGCTGCAAGCAAAATTTATGGTAATGAATCTAATTTGTTTTGGAAACATGGTTGACTAACAAATATCACAAGAACATATGCAATGTCCTATAATTATTGTGGGCAATTACATTAACAGTCATTATCAGGTGAAAGTCAATGAGCCAGAAAAATGTAGACCCACACACATATCAAAATACCTTTGCTGAATTTATGTGACCTATTTCAATCAGCGATGTAGACTTTCTGAGTCAATATTTTAGTGAATGAAAATTATGGGAGGTAGCTCATGTCTGGAATATTAGTACAAATATGTACTTGGTGAATGGGTGTCCCTTTTAGTTCCATGATATCTCCGATTACTGTTTAAACATACATGGATGAGATATTATTAAACCACATGAAATTTCATCAGCCTTATTTATTTTTATATTTAATAGTTACAGAAAATTGAAGACTTAAAAGTCGTTTTGAAATTAAATGATTTAATCTATTGCTGTATTATTAGCTTGTTATTAGGATCATACTGTACCTTTGTACACTTTATTGCACTATACATGCATCCTGTTTTTAATTAAACAAGATTTCTGGGTTTTAACACTGCTCAAAATGTTACAATGAGATAATTACTTCAACTACTTAGAGTAGTTCAGCTAATTACAGTACATTGAGTATCAGCTCTTAATATGGCGGAGTTAAACCAATTCTCTTGCAATTGATTATTGAGACGGTGGAAAAAAAATGAGGACCTGAATTGACAATGAACAGCTTTGACTTAGCATTAATTGGAAGATCAATCAGGTCTATCAAAGAAAGAGTTACAAAGTTCTCTTATGTTTGGTTTTGCAATAGGAAAGTTGTTGTTGGTGTTGTTGTTATAGGATTTAATGCCATTTTTCAGCACAAGATAGGCTATACATGGCAGCCAGTATTAATGGTGGAGGAAGAACCCAGGAAAATCCCAGAAAGAACCACCGCCCCACGTGAAGCTACCGGCAAGCTTTCTCACATACCCACATTGGCCGAGCCCGAGACTCGAACCCACGCAGACAGAGGTGAGATGGCAGTGATCCGTAACGTTGAGCGCTTTAGACCACTCAGCCACTCGGGGCCCCTTGCAATAGGAAAGTGAACTTGGCTTAAGTTAAACATCTGGCAGTATAATCATGTACAAGCTGAGTTCAACTTTAAACAATATAATCACGTACAATCTGAGTTCAACTTTAAACAACATAGACTCAGATCTGCCATCAGATAATACACTGGCACATCAGGGTCTGTGTTGTATGTTCTACTAACTACTCTTAACACACTGCAGAGATCCAGATCTGCTGGTGCATTATGCAATGGCAGATCTGGATCAGTGCAGTTTGCAGTTGGACATGGCTTATAAGCAAGTATATATGGGATATAAATGGCATCAGTTCGTTTGCTGGAATCTCAAATGGAAATTCTTATGTACATAAGGGGCTTTGATGAATTGGACAACACATTGCACATTTGTTGTTTCTAATGCTCATTTCCAACGTATTTAAAAGGCACCATTGTCACTAAATATTAATGAACTTCATCAATTAAAAGCCTAATTCTAATTTTCACTTGTGTCATTATAAACTTTTTGTAATTTTAATAAGTGCAATTCATTAAAGAAAGATTAGTAAATCATGATTACAAAACTAAATTGGTTATTTTATAATGGTTTATCTTTGTAGGGATTGTATTTTTGATATATTTTTTATCAGCCATTCTTACACAAAATAAAAACATTTGTTACAATGAAAGTTTCATTGTTGGTAATAAACAAGCAATAAAAGGTAATGTCTGACCAATGGGAACACAAAAATGAATGTTGGTAAAAATGTTGTAAGATCAGAAGTTGAAATTTAAAACCCATCAGCAGAATTGTACATGGAGTTGTATCATCGTGTAAAGGTTTTGTAAGCCTTTGTTCATGTAAAAGCCTTTGTCCATGGAAAAGCCTATGTCCATGTAAAATCCTATAGTCCATGTAAATGCATATAGTCTAGTAAAAGCCTGTAGTCCATGGAAAAATCTATAATTCATGTAAAAGCCTATAGTCCATGGAAAAACTTGTAATTCATGTAAAAGCCCATAGTCCATGAAAAAGCCTATGTCCATGTAAAAGCCCATAGTCCATGTAAAAGCCTATGTCCATGTAAAAGCCCATAGTCCATGTAAAAGCCTATGTCCATGTAAAAGCCCATAGTTCATGTAAAAGCCTGTAGTCTATGTAAAAGCCTATAATTCATGTGTAAAAAGTGATAGTCCATGTAAAAGCCTATAGTCCATGTAAAAGCCTATGTCCATGTAAAAGCCCATAGTCCATGTAAAAGCCTATGTCCATGTAAAAGCCCATAGTTCATGTAAAAGCCTGTAGTCTATGTAAAAGCCTATAATTCATGTGTAAAAAGTGATAGTCCATGTAAAAGCCTATAGTCCATGTAAAAGCCCATAGTCCATGTAAAAGCCCTTGTCCATCTGAAAGACAGCTGTTTTATTCAAGTCCATTTGTGTAATCAACTTCTCAGTGCATAGACAGATTTCTATGTGAATTACCAGCAAATAGTGTTTTGGTTAGAGCATTACCTATGGTTTGTTACATATGCTGTAATACCATCTATAATCACTTAGAAGTCTGGTCTAATTGCAAACAACATAGACTAATAGGCCATCACATAACATGTTAGTAGATCAGAGTCTATGTAGTTTGTTCTTCCAGTTTTCCTAACAAGCTGCATAGAACCAGATCTGCCTGTGCATTCTGAGACGGCAGATCTGGGTCTGCAATTTGCAGTTGGACTCAATTTATCAGTGAGTATATTTGGTAGTTAGGTTTTTTATGTGGACCATTTAAATTTTCATGTTCAGTCATGAGTAAGTGTTTTTGACAATGAAAAAGTTCATATATCCAGTATAATGGAGATAACTCACATAATATCCATAGGGAATACTTAATGTCTGAACAGATAAAGGACTGCAGAGTATAGAATTTGTGGAAGTTTAGTTTCAATATATATTGATTTCAATCACTGCTGTCATTTACTTGTTTGTCAAAATGATTCAACAAAAGATCAATATTTACTTTACACATGAGGAGGTTCATGCTTTAAAGAAAATTGCCATAAATAATCTATTGTTGGATATTGGACTGAGTTGTATCAATACCCATTTTATTGCCTGTTGAGGCTATGTTTAAGTCCTTGAAGTCATCAAGACCAATGGCTTTTATTTGCACATAAATGGATAGTGTTTATTTTTATAAGACCCTGCATTGAGTTGTCTGCCTGTCTTGTCTGTCTGTCCATTCAGACTTCTTTAATCACTATAGAATCGCAACCCTTGCACATATTTAGATGCCATTCAGTAGATGAATTTCCTGTTATGCATAACTCTGTCCTGTAAAGGCTTGATCTGGTCAGGTTCAGTTTGACATAGTTATTGGCCTTTTTTAATAAGAATTCCATCTCAGCAACAGCAGATCCTTGTAACCAGCATAGCTTTGGAACTATTTAACATTATAATGCAGTGTGTGTATATGGTCCCATAGCCATGTATGTGCCTTTTGTGGGTTTTGTACATAGAGTTATTGCCCTTGAAAGTTAAATTCATACCTTTACACAAGATGTTGCTTGAACCATTCAGCATATTCTAATGCTGTTTGGTGTGAATATTTTCATGCAGCAATCAGGTGTGCATGTGTGTGTGAGAGAGAGAGAGAGAGAGAGAGAGAGAGAGAGAGAGAGAGAGAGAGAGATCTTAGTCCAAGTTTCCATTATTAAAAAAACAAAACAAGCCTTTACCACCACTTATTCACTCCCTTGTACTGTGTACTTGTTAAATATTGTGTGTCACTATGCTGGTACATTTCAGATCTTTTGAACCAATATGTGTAGTCTAGAGCCAAATTTTACAGAAAAATCATTAATAGTTAACTTTTATTGTCATCTTCCAAGACTTGTTTGAGCACCTGATGAAATAAAACTGCACCATTGGACTTGACTGGAAATGCCCATCAGTTAAGTATTGTGCATTTTCATGGTAATATGCTCGTTGTCAGTTAATGATTATTTTTAGAAATGATCAAGTGGAAGAAATACTGCTGTTGGGTAAAATCATATCATGTCATCTTAAGAAAGTAAAAACCATTTTAATAAATAACTAGTTTGCAGGAAGATTACTGAATATGATAATAATATAAATGAAACAACAGCAAATTGAGAACTGAATTGGACATATTTTTAGGTACATTTAATTAAGTATAGCAGCATTTTAATTTTTGTTTGAACATTTTCTACCTCTTTTGAATGATTTTATGTTATATTTAAAAAATATCTGATCACCACATTCATTTTTGGGAAAAATGTCCAGCAAGAGCCATGGGGGAAAATGACACAGCTTCCTAACATTTTGACCTTAAGAAAGGTCTTTCTCAGGGATCATTGAATAGCACATGCACATACACATGCATGCATGTACACACACAGACAGACAGACAAACACACACACACAGTAAAAATGTAGAACAGGAAATATATACATTTTGGCACAGAGAGGAAAAATATTAAGGATAATGAAGAATTCCAAACTAAGAAAAAGAAGAAAATAACAGTAGATAACTACATGTCTGGAAATGAATCTGTTATCAATAAATAACGTGAATAACATTTTGATAAAAAGCTTTCAACTGGATAGTGTTGTACTGCTTGGCATGACCTAGTTATCGACATTATTGTGAGGAGATTGTGTTTAATAGGGCACCATCCATAGTAATGCATTCTTTTTTGATTCTAGGTCTACATCCCAGATATAATTGCCACAATAAATTCAACATGTATATTTGGACTAGAGTGTTCTTTTAGCCAAATTTGCCATGTGTTAAGTCCCAGAAGATAAAAATTTATTGTCATATGCAAGTCACTCAGTGTATGTGCATCTAACTCTGTCTGTCTGTCTGTCTGTCTGTTATTTATTATTCCTGACAAACACCTTCCTCTAAGTCAAAATGTGTATTTTCAACATTTGTGTCTACCCTTTGTGTATATTGCCCGTTACGCATATTTATGTACTTGTCTTTGATTTGGACAAGTTTTTTAATCAGCCAGTCTGATCCAACAATCATTGTGTTGTACCTTATATGTCTTGTATTTACCAGAAGAAAGTTAAAGGTCAGCATTCTGTTTATCTCAGTAAGTTGATACCCAGGTTATAGTGGTCAGGTCAGTACACTAAAACGCATAATCTTGTCACCATTTATAATTTGGGTTATGATAAAGATTATTGCTTTTGGAAGAAATCCATACAGTGTTGGATGTAAGACCTTGCTGGAGCCAGTGTCCTTCCTTACTCATATATATATATATATATATATATATATATATATATGAACTGACAGCGAACAGAGCAAAACTAGTATCTAATTAGCCTGAGCATTTTTGACTCCTAATGAGTCTTTTTCAAAGGTAAATACAAAACATGTTAAACAAATAAAACCGAAAAACTGTTGTGTTTGCAAAACTTTACATGACTATTTCTACAGGAATGAAACCTTTAAATTTATTATGTTTCAACTAGTTTATTTCAGCTTGTTGCGGATGCTGGAAAATATTTTATATTGACATAGAAAAGGATGGGCTATAACGATATCTGTTATTTTATGTAAATTTATGTACATGCAAGTTATATCCTGGACATTTCATTGTTATAGTAGTAATTATAGGCTATTGGGTGACTAATAAGCAAATTTAGATAATTATTTAAAGAAAATGTGTCGGCTGCAAAAAGATAATTTTATTTGTGCATGGCTGTCTTTTTCTGGTCTTCTTCGTTTAAACCGCTTGGTTTCAATGTTGTAAGGTGGCGTATCCAGTAAGATTCCTTTTCTTTCCTGGTTTTGGATCTCCAGCTGGGGTTGTGAGCAGTTGCAATAAGTGTTATATCACTGAAAGTGTGGCCACGAGAGGAGAAGTGTTCTGCAACTAGGTTTCTGTACAGCTTCTTTGTCATCCAATCAGATCTACGAAGGTTGATCCTTTTGTGTATCTTTTCAGTTTCTCTGACATACTGAAGGCTACAGATCTTACATGTGATGAGATAAATTACATTCTCTGTTTTGCACATTTTGTTTGGACCATGTATGTTTCATTTTTCTCTAGTTGCTGTGCAAGAAAATGTCCTGGTCTCTATCATATGCTGACAGGTTTTGCACCTTTTATCACCACAGGGGCCAGATTTACTAGGGTGGTCTAGGTTAGTGATTGGCGTTAGCTTCGCCCTGACTAGGATGTCCTTGAGGTTTTTTGGTCTCCGGTAGGCTACTACAGGTTTGTTTGGGAGGATTAACTTTAGTGCATCACATGATTCCACGATGGGCCAGTGTTTCCCAATGATTTTGCCTATTTTGGGGCTGTCTGGATGGTAGGTTAGGATAAATGGTATCCTATCAGTCTTTTCGTTCTCTCCATATTTTAGTAAGTCATTGCGGTTTGTTTGTTTGGCCTTTTGGGTTGCCTCCACTACCAGGTCTTTGTCATAGCCTCAGTTACTCAAATGTTTTGATAGTTCTTCAGACCTTTCTTGCAGTGTGTCATCATCGGAGCAAATTCTGCATATCCTCAGTGCCTGGCTATATGGGATGTTCTGAATGCAGTGTTTTGGATGACAGCTGGTTGGGAGGAGATACTGGTGTTTGTCAGTTGGTTTTGAGTAGATGTCTGTATGGAGTTTGCTTTCTACCAGTTTGGTTGTTGTGTCCAGGAAAACGTGGATTGAGTTGGAGACTTCTGCCATGAATTTTATTGAAGGATGGAAGTTTTCTCTTCCATGTTGCCACTTCATTTCTATATCATCGATGAAGCGTTCCCACTGGTATGGTGTAAGTTCCACCGAAGCTAAAAGTTGACCCTCCAGTTTTCCCATAAAAATATTAGCATGCAAAGGGCCTATTTTTGTACCCATTGTGGTTCCATTGATTTGGAGGTAGTTTTCTTCATTAAAAATTCAAAGTTATTGAGTTTTAGGACAAGCTCCAGGAGTTGGACTAGGAAGTGAGTAGGTGGATTGTCTATAGTTCTTGTTTCCCATGCTTCTCTACACGCCTGTATCCCTTCATTGTGCGGTATGTTAGTATACAAAGATGTGAGGAAACAATGTATCTGGCAGTAATGGTTCGCTTGCTTTGCTTTTTATGAGGTAATCTGTCATGTCCTGAAGATATGATGGTAATTTGTGGACATGTGGTCTCATGAAATGATCCAAATATTCTGATATCCTTTCTGTGGGATGCCCGTTACCAGAGATCATAGTCTGCCGGGGTTTCCTTGTTTGTGGATTTTAGGTAGAAGATAAAATCTTCCTTCCCTTGGGTTTTCTTGGCTTAAGTAGTTTTTCATTTGCTAGTCTATGTGCCCAATTTGGTACACCTCATCAATAATATCTGTGATAGTTTTTGCATATTCTAGTGTTGGATCATGGTCTAGTTTTTGGTAGAACATAGCTTCACTTAGTTGCCTATTTGCTTCACTAATGTATTCTTCCCTATTCATAACAACCACAGTGGAACCCTTATCTGCAGGCTTAATTATGATGTCTGTTCTGCTTTTCAGTGATTGTAGGGCATCTTTTTTTTCTTTTGTCAAGTTAGAGTAT
Source organism: Megalonaias nervosa (assembly GCA_016617855.1). Taxonomy (NCBI): domain Eukaryota; kingdom Metazoa; phylum Mollusca; class Bivalvia; order Unionida; family Unionidae; genus Megalonaias; species Megalonaias nervosa. The sequence goes on along the minus strand of JAECUM010000278.1, from coordinate 182,809 downwards.
CTGTTAAAATGGTTAATCTATTTGGAAGAGTCGTTTTCAACTGAGTTGATAAATGCATCTAGATTTGGAATTGAACTTTTTGGTGGGGTCCAATTAATTTTCTTTCTGAATATGGGTTGGTCACAACTTATATTTTCCTCGGATTTATTTATTGGATACAGGGCAAAATGGGCCTTGAGTCTTAGTCTTCGGCTGAACAATTCTGTGTCCTTTTCCAGCTTACCTCTTTCGTATGTCTTTGGGTGGGGACAGAAACTCAAACCCTTCAATAAAAGTTTTATTTCTGCCACTGTAAGTTCTACCTTTGAGATATTGACCACTGTGTTAGTAACAGTTGAATTAAGTTTTGCTGTAGAGCGCTTACGATTCTTCCTTCTACGGCGATTTTTCTTTTTACTTTTATTTCTAATTTCATCAATTGATGTTTCTTCACAACAGTGATTTGGTTACAGATCATGACTTCTAAGTTTTCTTTCTCTGACTTTGTTAAGCTTGATGTCGTTATGGCTCATCGTTTTCTAGGTCAGTATAAAATATTTTCCAGCATCTGCAAAAAAGCTGAAATAAACGAGTTGAAACATAATAAATTTAAAGGTTTCATTCCTGCACAAAGTCATGTAAAGTTTTGCAAACACAATGGTTTTTCTGTTTTATTTGTTTGTCTTGTCTATGTTTTGTATTTGCCTTTGAAAAAGACTCATTAAGAGTCGAAAGCGCTCAGGCTCGTTAGATACTAGTTTTGCACTGTTCGTTGTCAGTTTATTGCATTTATCTTAATCAATCCCTGACACACATGATGCTTTGTTGGATCCAGTGCACTTGAAAAGACTGTTATTTGCCATATGATTTGTATTCTTTATATATATATATATATATATAGAGAGAGAGAGAGAGAGAGAGAGAGAGAGAGAGAGAGAGAGAGAGAGAGAGAGAGAGATCCTTGGTAACTCACCATGTCCAATTTATCATAGGATACCCATAATTATTCCAAATAATTATTTAGTAATTATGTGCCCTTAATTACTTAAACACCTAACAGTACCAAACCATAAGACAGTGCAGTCACAAAGATCTACTGGTATCTCCATATATAATACATGATAAAATTACAGCAAACCTAGCATATTTTTAAAAAAGAATGGCTAATATCAGATCAGTGGGAAAATGGGGAGAATATAGCTGATAAATTAAAAATATTACCTATTACAGATTGAATCCATTTGAGAATATCTAGGTTACTGTACAACATATTAAATAACTGTTCTCCTGTCTGTTTAAAGTTGCTATTCCAGTAAAAGCAACCTAACACTTCCCACCTGAGATCCATGTATACCAAATAGTGTAAAATTCCTAAACCTAATTAGGAATTATCAGAAAGAAGCATACAGTACCTAGGAACAACATATTAAATCTGTATTGACAGTATGTGGGTTAGTATGTATTGGTGAGTGTCCATGGGGGAAGGGGGTTGTACAGAGAAAGGAAAGAAAGTGAATATATTGTCCTATATCATTGCTGTTAAGTATATGTGATTCTTCTTCTTCTTCTTCTTCTTCTTCTTCTTCTTCTTCTTCTTCTTTTATTATTATTATTCTCAAGACTTCTCACAATCATGTGATTCAATGATTGCCTCTGTGTCTTTGCTTGGTCCCAGGGTGATCAAGTGGTCTGAGGCCCTCACCTTAACAGAACACTTGCATCTCACCTCTGTCCACGTGGGTTTGAGTCTCATCTTGGCCAATATGGATACGTTAAAAGCATTCTGGTAGGATCTACTACATTTATGAAAGAAAATTTTTTAAAATAAAAAGTTGAAAAGGTTAAAAGTGAATGGCTAATACTAGAAGAACCACATCAAATTCCGAAATGGAAAACTGCAATTTCTGGCATGTCAGCTTATCATTAAATATACATTTTGTATTATTATTTGCAATAAGTATGGCTGCTTTTAATGTTTTTAGAAAAATGTTCATTAAGGGCCATATGTGTGTGTGTGTGTATATATATATATATATATATATGAATGATTTGGAATAAGGTCAGTAAATACAGATGTTTTAGCCTGGAACTGAAGATCTGAATGCATCAGACTGACATAGTGTTTGAAAGACAAACACCAAAAAATTGTGTTTCTGACTCCCTCACTGACATTGAAAATTCTGATAAACTTTTTTTTTGTTTTGTCATGCACTGTTAGTTGATGGAAGAGATTGAAGATATAGCTGGATCCGAAACAAGATTAACCCCAATGGCAGGCAGCAGTAGAGACTGATAGAAATAACTCTTATTTTCGTCCATGGCATTTTAAAGAACAAATGCAAAGCCGAGTCAGACACTTCCATCAATTGTTACAGTATCAATAAGCATCCGCCTTGGATGTGGGAGGTCATGGATTTGAACCCTGGCCAAGTCATACCAAAAAGACTTATAAGATGATACTAACAGCTACCTCACTATGCGCTCAGCTTTAAGAGGTTACCTAATGTTAGGACTGGTGGTTTCAGGATAATGTGAATGGGTGGGACATGATGCTACATATCTGCAGCATGATGCATCAGTGGTAGACATCACTATAAACTGCCACACTGCATGTCAAATTGTTAAAGCTATGTTAAAAATCCAAATCTCACACACAGTATCAATCAGTTTGTGTCAAAATGTCTTTTACCAAACGACTTATTGTTATGTCTAGTTGGCCCTAAATGGAAATGGTGCTAATCTGATATCCAATGTGGCCTCCATAACAGCTATCTTAAAAATCAGGAACAGCAGAAAGTAAAATCAACATCAGGTTTTCACCAGAAGGCTTCTTATATGTTTTGATGATCTGAAACAAAAATGGTACCATCTGACATCCAGTGTGTCCACCACAACAACTAATTTGAAAATCTTATCGCTGATGAATATCATAGGTGGTTTCAACACTCAGGAGTTAAAAGGAAGAAATCATCCTGTCTTGAATTCCTGGAACTTTTAGAGGGTCAGCAAATGCAATAAAATGGTAATCACATTGATATATTTTGTTTGTCTGCAACAAATGTTCCAAAAGACAAAACACAGTGGTCACAGTGTCCACCTGGCCAGCATCAACTCTTGTTTGCATATGAGGGTCATATTTTTAGAATTTGCCCACTAGAGCACAAGGCAACATGAAACATCCTTGGATGGAGGTTATAGGCTAGAACAGTTCAGAGGTCAAGGTCATAAAGTGCTATGGTTTAATGAATTGTTTTGGTCGGTAATTGTTCAGTGAATGCTGGGGGTGCGTAATCTATGTTGAAAATGTCTTTGTATATATATCCTGTTTCCTTGGAAGGATTGTTATGAAAGATTTCACTTGTTGCAATTTTAAAAAGAATAAACAGTGATTCAAAGAGCCAGAATGAAAACATCAGTTATTTAAAGTTGCTCAGTTTTAACTTTGTCATTAACTTGTATCATATAGAATTTTTAAGATCAAATGATTAAATGATTGTTTTGTAAGATGCACATCATTGCCATTACTAAAGTTAAATCCTCCAAATTTGCTATTTTGTCATGGTGAACCAGATTCATGGATATTGTGGTTGTTACACACACATCCCCCCACATAAAATTAAAGACCTAACAGACTGATTCTTCTGTAGAAACATATGATGATCAACATTTAACTATGAAATAAATTGGTATTTTTTAAAAATAATTATGAAAATAAATGAATTAACAGTTAATATAACTGGTTAATGCCCCTGCAATGGACAGTGCATATAGTGCAATCAGTCCAATTCCATCCCATCCTTTTCAATCCCTCTTCATCCCTCTTCATCCCATACTACATACATTTCATTTTCACAGAATAGTTTGACAGATTTTTGCCCTTCAAGTGTGTCATATTGGTGAGGGCATCACTGTCATATGAACACATTTCTGGTTATTGATAGAAGTGTAGTTATTACTAGTAACAGACAAAAAAAAACCCCAATCATTTAAATGAAAATCACGGCACATTTTGCCTGCAATGCTATATTACAAATCAGGGAGTTAAATGAAGATTATGACACTTTGCATTCCAGGCTATATTGCAAAGCAATCATGGCATACTTTGCAGGCCAGATTATTGTAAATCAGAGTTTGATATATGTGAATAAAATTAATAGTTACAAGCTGAGATCTAGACATGATTTTGTTTCAGTACCAAGATTCTAGAGAACATACTTATATCTTTTCATTTGAAATGTGAACAAATAAATAGTTTTCTTTCATATGCACATTTACAAGCCTTTACCAAATTCACTATGAATTTGGTCAAGACTTGTATGGCACTCTAAGAGTTACACAAACTTTATGATAGATAGGGTACCTGATAGTATTAAGTTAAAAATTGTCTACTAAAGTGACCTAGGGGCATGATAATGCAGTTTAATTGACTATTTACTAAAGTGGTAAAAGTATCAATATTATCATTTTTACATGAGCCCACAAACCTTTCATTTGGAGATAGCATCTAAATCCCTTAGTCAGATTACAGTATGACCCACAAGTTGAAGTGTAACATTAGATTAATGTATACTTGTAAGGAGTGATAAAGATATATACTGAGTAGGTACAATACTCAATTTATTGGCAATTACTGAATTGAATTAATCTTTAGCCTTAAACTTTAAGAATTGAATCTGCCCATTATACCCATTGTAATTATTTTTCAATACACAGGTACAGTATAATGTTCTACTAGCATACAAAGGGGTATACTTGATATTTTATACAAAAATTACATTTTTAAAAGGCTTTATTCAAGTACTTTTTCAAGTTTTGCCATTCAACCATTTGTTCAGAGAAAAAATTTTCATTTATAAGTGTTGTATTTAAAGATCATATTGATCTTATTGTAGTAGACATACAGATGAACAGACAAGTAAAAGGACACAAACAGGGGGTAGTCTTTTTCTATCCATTGCACACAAATAAAAGCATATACCTTGTGTTGCACATGGAGCTGGTAACACTTTGCTGTGGTTAGTATGTAGTTTACCCACAACTTATGTTGTGAATTGATCAGATTTCATGCTTGATCATTAGTTTATGCTAATTAATTGGTGATTAATTATTATCCAGTTAATTTTTCCGCATGTCAGGTCTTTTTTTTTTTCATATAGCTAGAGTTTCAAATCAGCAGTAATGGTATCAAAATGAATTTCAACCAAAGTTATTGAAAGTGACCAGTGCTTGATCAACTCAGTTTACTGGAAAAGTTTGTTTCATTATTTGTGGCACAGCAATATATAAAATGGTTTATCAGTCTGAGACGATTGGTGTAAAGTACCTTCCCACAGGCCACACCCTAACAGCTGACCCAGCCCTGTCAGGCTGGATTCAAACCCCTTACGGTCATGAGTCTGGTGTGCTAAGTACAAAGCCACCACAATTTAATAGGAACAGTCCTTTGTAAAATAGTCATCTATATATATATATATATATATATATATATATATATATATATATATATATATTAGGGACCATCTTGCCCAGCAACTACATAGTATAAATTTCAGCATTTAACCTCATCGACTGCCATTTTATATAAGGCCACCTTTTCATGGCAGATTAAGTGGCTGTTTAAGATTGGGACCAAAATATCATGCCAGTCCAGAGAAAAAGCTCTGTTACAGGGGGGGGGGGGTCAGGTGGTTTAGGCAAGCTTTAGAAATGCATTACTTTTGTTAGAATATATATTAACTTTTGGAACATTCCTTGTAGATGTTTGTTCCGAGTTTTTACATGTGATATAGGTGGAGTTACATGAGTTGAGATCGTTGTTGGGCCATAAATAGTTTACATATTGCTTCACATCAGTAATATGACATAATGATCTTGTCATGAAGCCATTATGTTCTAAATAATATATATTAAGGTTATTATGAGTGTAAGGTCATTATGTCTCCATAATCATGTCATATATACATGTACTTGCAAGATGAGTCAAACTGCAGACTGAACAGACCCAGATCTGTCATAGTGTAATGCGGTGACAGATCTGTTTTTATGCAGGTTTTAAGGAGTAATCGGTAGAAGAAAAAACATGGACCCAAATCTGCAGGCGAATCATGATAAGGTAGATCAGGATCTTTGTTGTTTGCAATTTGACTTGACTTATAAAAAAAAGTTGATTTGCAGTAGCATGTTGCACCTGCAGATCAGGGTCAGTGTTGTTTTTTCTACTGGCTACTCCTAGCAAACTGTACAGACCCAGATCTGCAGGCACAATATGTGATGGTAGATCTGCGTCTGTGCAGTTTGCAGTTGGACTCAACATATAAGCGGGTATATACGGTACACTGCTTACATACGATGATTTTGGCTGTGTTCTGATGTTAAAGATTATATACTGTGTTTTTTCAATATTAAGGGTGTTCATGAATGTTTAGTATTGTTGCATGAATAGAACTAAGACATTGTTTAATAACAAGTTTTCTTTTTGCAGCTGAGCGGTCCTTATTGTCATGGAGTTCCAACAACATGGGGTCGATGCAAAGCTTCAACAGCAGTGGTGGTGGTGAGACACTGGCATCACCGGAATTGGGGCACAGAAAGCAGCATGTACCCTATATTCCGTACCGAGATTCCGTCCTTACATGGCTTCTGAAAGACAGCCTTGGGGGCAACTCTAAAACTATCATGATTGCCAGTGAGTGACAAGACTTTACAATTTCATCAGCTGATATAAGTTTAATATTATTTTGAGGGGTAAAGATTTGTTATTGATCTCATGGTACACTATATACCACTCCATTTTTAGGACCACATAAAGCCAATTTTTCTTTGACCGTCTTATAAGTTGGAGCGTATTTTGCAAGCCAGATCCATCTCAGTGAGCGACTTGTTGTCAGCAAGTCAGTGTTGCAAGTTGGAAAAATAAACAAGCCAAACTGGATAGATAGATAGATAGGAAAAATAAAGACAAAACCAGTGTAAAGTACAATTGTATTATTGTGTGGAATATGTCATAAATAAACTGACAACTTACAATTTGTCCTGATTAGATCAGTTAAAATCCAAAAGTTTGACATTTTAAAACCATTTATATTTTTAAAACCATTTATTATGATAAATCCATGAATTCAGTTATAGGTCACATACAAATATAGAAACAGCAGTTCAGAATGATCCAATTAACAGTATCACACAATATGTTAATTCTACACATCTTACAAATAAACAGTGAAAGCTTACAAAAAAACTGAAAGTTAAGACAATTTTTTGTAAGTCATAGTATCCTATAAATGTCATTTGGTACAAAGTCTAAGAATTCATCCTCATTTTCTGATAAAGTCCCAAGATTTATGTGCATTTAAAAATTACAGCAATTTTGATGTCCCAACACTTATAGACATAAAAAATATTGAGACAAAATTGGCAAGATCGCTATACTGCACATAGCAGTGACCAACTCTTGTTCATTTACTACATCAAGAAACAGTTATAAACTACTATGATTGTATTTATGTTATTTTGCATGTGCAGATTTTCCAATTTTTCCAACATGAAATAAAATAAAAGTAGATAAAAACTCAATGTAAATCATATGAAGTGACACACGTCTTTTATTATGCAAGTCGCATAACTAGTAGACAGTATATTCACATAACTGATCATTATTGATACATTTAAGTTTTGTGTTTTGGCTTACTGTAACACAAATTAGTGACTTTCAACAGTATTCATTCAATCTTTGATTTTGGACAGCTGGTTGTCTTGGCATTTCCTTTTGTTTATAATCAGCAGATTTGTCTTTTGGTTTATGATAGGAGACCAGGTAATTGTTTGATACATGAAACTGGCATGTGATAAGGGTGATTTTTGTCTGGCAGCAATGCTGGTAATCATTTGTTCTACAAAATTACTCCACACAAATTAACTGTTGGAAAATCTAAAGTCGGTTGAGCAGGATGAGATGCCCTTCATTATAGCGGTACTAAATTATTTGGACCCCCCCCCATTATATTTTACTGACTAACCATTTATGTCAATATTATTGTCAATCAATTAAGATATGAACACTTGCTCAGTTAAGTAGCATGATTACCGTAGCCGAGTAAACATGTGCTTATATTTGGTCACTTACATCAAGCAAACTACGTCTGAATGTTTATGGAATAACAATTATTTTTGAAGCATTATTTCTGAAATTTCTTTATTGTATTTTGGAGGTATTATTTAGTTTTAGCACAGTTGTACCTATAATTCAGATCCAAGGGATGTACTTCATTTAGTGCAAGTCAAAATCTTCAATGTACATGCAGTGACACTGTGATGTAAGTAAGCATGCTATAGCTTTAATGCAAGCTTTGAACCAAACAGGGGCCCCGAGTGGCCGAGTGGTCTAAAGCGCTGACCGTTACGGATCACTGCCATCTCACCTCTGTCTGCGTGAGTTCGAGTCCAGGCTCGGCTAACGTGGGTACGTGAGAAAGCCCGCCAGTAGCTTCTCGTGGGTCGATGGTTCTTCCCGGGATTTTCCAGGGTTCTTCCTCCACCATTAATACTGGCCGCCATGTATAGCCTATCTTGTGCTGAAAAATGGCGTTAAACCCTATAACAACAACAACATTGAACCAAACACTCTATTAGGTTCATTCTTGTCATACCGAGAGCACAGTTTTAATGAAGTAGGTATTTACATTTTCAATGCAAAATAAAATGTAATTACTGGTGCACTGATACAATATTCTAATGCATTCATGCTTAAACAAAGAATAATAAACTGAAGGCAGAAGGGATAGGTTACTGTTGTAAATGCTTACAGCAACCCCGCTAATGCTAAACTCGTCATCGATCAAATTATGCCCATTTGAATTGAATAGAAATAAAAAGGAAAGAGATGAAAATTAAATATATTTATTGACTTTTCAAACAAATTATATCAATTTATAACATTCTTATGTAATAATTCATGATGATAGTCCCTTAACAACCATGGTCACTTTTTTAAAATGTTGTTACAGTTGAGAAAATACATTGATCGATTAGTAGAAAAAATATGTTGATGGTGTCCTGGAACTTACAGTACAAGAAAAAATTGCTTTAATTTTGTGCTCCAACATTTACAGATCATAAAAAAATTACTTTGATAGATAATACAAGATATGCATATCAGTTTACCCAAACAGGTCATCAATAGTGGAAAACCAGTCCAGCAATGATTTGTGTTTGAAATTAATGCAGAATATCATCATCATTTTTTATTTTCAGCTGTAACTCCATCCAGCTTGTATTACTCAGAGACAATCAATACACTACGATATGCACAGAGAGCCAAAATTATCGTCAACAAACCACACATTAATGAGGTATGTAAAGAAAGGTACATTTTTCACTGAAATGCCTCTTTCACTTCTGCCATATATATTTCATTATATTTACATCCTTGATTGTTTTTACAAGTATGCTTTACCACTGCTCATTTAAAAAATGACTTTGAAAGACTAGAACTTGTTTTTTTATGGAATGGTCTGGCATCCCTTGTCTGTCATCGTTCCTTCCATCCATTAGCATAAGTTTGTTATGACTGCTCGTAAACTACTTGGAGGGTTACCATGGAACTTTTTCACACACATTCATCCTAAGGTCTTGTTGGTCCCACATAAAAATGGTCCAGTATGGTCTCTACAGTGGTCATCTTGAAAATGTTTGTATTGTTACTCGTCATGAACAGATGATCATATCAACATAGCTTTTCACCAGAAGATTTCTTACGATATCCAGTTGGTAATGAATGAAAATGGTGTCAATCTAACATCCAGTATGGCCGACATGGCAGCCATTTTGAAAATCTCTCTATTGCTGCTCCTAATAAATGGAAAGTCTTATCAACATGGGGTTTCACCAGAAGACTAATTAGTTGATTATAAATGAAATCTGTGTCAATCTGACACCTAATATGGCTGCCACAATAAACATATTGAAAGTCTTGTCCTTAATGCCCTTGAATAGATACATGGTCATATCAGGGTGGTAAAATGGTCATATCAGGATGGTAAAATGGTCATATCAGGATGGTAAAATCACCAAAATCTTGAAATGGTTTCTAGTTTTTCCAAAATGAAAATGGTCAGGATCTTAACAACCAGTTTGCCTGCCATGGTGGCTAATTTGAAAATGTTATCTCTCAAGAATATCAGATTGTTTCAGTACTAAGCAGTTAAAACGAATAAACGGTCTTATCTCACACTTGCCATATTCCCAGACAGTGGGGTCAGTCAAATCTCAAAAAGTGAGATCCTGGAAGTGGGGGGAGTGTATTAACCAAAAAAACGACTTCTAATCGAGAATAAGCTGTCTTTGCATATGAGCCTATAGAATATGACTAGAAATTCAAATTTCAATAAACAAAAGTAACATACACCACTCCCTCAATAACTCATGCCCTGATAACTCGCAAACCCGCTTATAACACAGGGTCAGGCGTGGATCCCAATTTTTAAGCCAGAAAATACCAAAAAATTGATCCCTATTGGTTGAACTTGAAGAAAATCGCGATCGAAATTGGTAACAGAAACTTGATATATCGCTCGTTTTATCGTCGAAAACGGTAGATAGGACCTGGAAATTTAATCAACATTATGAAATAATGACTTTTAATAAGAAGTCATATAATTTGTTACATTTTCTTTTCAAACGACATTCTTAGTAAACCGCAATTAACAATATTCAAGGACATTTCGATCAATGAAAATGTCACTTATGCCAAGTGGAGGCAGTTTTTTAACAAATAAATATCACTTAAAAAAAAAATTTTTCAATTGAAATTTGTATTCTAGTTCTATCTTTTAGTTCCTTTTAAGTGTAATCATCATAAATGCAGTGTGTCCGTTTGTAACTAAATGTAAAATGTGTCAATCTACTGTAACAGCTATGTCCGCGAGCATTTCACTGAGAACCTAAGTAAGTGCCCACTGTGTTTTGATATCGGAAGCATCTTTTGCATTGTTGCACTAAATAAAAAGAGGGCCTCCTTTTCTATTATCATGGTAATTACGTCTTCTGAATCAAATAAAGCAGGTGGAATTGAAAAAAAAGTCAAAAGGCATACAAATTCTACAAGCTTAAGAACCAGCAGCACCGGTCATATGTCAGGTAACTCATTTCATTTGATCAATCGAACACTGTGATACATTTTATTGTGTACATATCTAATTAAACTACCTTAAAAATTACCTGCTCAATCATAAATGTGATTAAAGATAGCAAGGCAACCAAGCAAAATGAGTACTTCGTAAAATAATGAGCTTTGTTTCACAGATACGGACCGTTGTGGGAAAAACGAGTTACAGAGATTTCTTGAATTCGCACGTAGAGATATCCTCAAGCAAGATAAGAAGTTTCACTATTACTTTTGCAATGAAATCACGGCATGAATATTGTACTAACTGAAAAATACAAAAATTGAGTTTCGACATAGACGATTGTCTGACGAAATAAATGTTACGTGTTTTTGATAAAAAGGAATCTTGTTTGGTAGTGTATCAACAGTTAGTCTGGTTCCCAGCTTCAAAGACTCCTAGTTTCATGAAATACTATTATACAACACTCCGGAAACCAGACTAATCAACAAAACAAAAAGCCGTGACATAATACACAAAAGATTTTGCATACCATGTTTGGTTGTTGAAACCAGTTGTAATCATGTTATCGATCTTTCAGATGCTGGACATTTTGAAAATAAATGTGATATATAGATAATAATGAACAACTTTATCAGAAAAAGCGCTTTATTGACGATTTTTCTCGACTTGATTATAAAACGAGGATTCAGCCATTAAACAGCCCAATTACCCCCCCCCCAAACCCACGGTTTTCTGGATGTCTAGTGGGTTTTTTGGAGGTCCCTCAGTAACTCGCGCCCGCGTTTATAGTGCGGTCTGTGTTTTTGGACCCCGATATGCGCGAGTTATCAAGGGAGAGGTGTATCTGGGTTTTTTTGAAGCATTTAATACACTTAGAAAAAAAAGTGGTTGGTAGACATAGCATTGTTAAATATCATCACCACACACATACACACATTTATGCATATACCTGGATAATCATAAGCATGTATTAATTACTTCAAAAAAATACACCAAGTTTCAGTCTTTAAAATCCATTGGACAGTGAAATATACTTAGATATATAATTATATGCAGTCTTTGCTGTTTTCAATATTTCAGTGGGGTTGGGGGTGAGTTTGAAGGTAATGCAAGTGTTATTTGGGTTCATTTTTGCACTCATCAGAGACAGGATGGTACTGTTGTTCAAACTTCCAGCTGGATTGTCTGAGCAAATCAGAATTGAGTTTTCTTGCTGACCAACATGCTGGCATTGTTGAAACTGTATCTGATGCAGTTTGACCACAAGATGTACTTATCTCTATAGAAGAAAGAAAACATAGATCACATTAGGGATGGACCATATGGGTGAGATGGGTGTTCAAGCTCTACGGAGGCTTACAGGTAATACAGTGGTAATAAATGTTTCTGTCCAGTAAGGGTGTCAGCACAATCCCTTTATCAACACAAATCAACAGTGTAAACATGCATGTGCTTTTTATTGTCTTTCAGTTAATATTTTTTTATGGCTAAAGTCATCCTAAAAAGCATCAGTATATATAATTGGCAGTTTAACAAGATAAAAATATAATAAATACAGTAAAGTCTGTCAAGAGAGACCACTTCTATGAGAGACCACTTGTCTTTAGAGAACTGGGTCATCATGGATAGGTTTACTGAGCTGTGATTTGACATGAGAGACCATCTGTCTTGAATACCTTTATATTTTGGTAGAAGGGGTGGTCTTACAAGACCTGTCCTACTGTAATAATAAATACAGGTAACCTGAATGTTACATTTGGTCTGTCAGATTTGTTCTGGAATGTCCCAATATTGCATACAGTTGTTGTCACTTTGTTGACAGATATATTAAATCCAGAATGACTAATGTCAGTATGGTGCTTGCAGTATATGTAAAAAATAAAATGCTCTCCCTTGCTGTGATGTTTCACAAAGTCAAACTCTGTCAATCAAGAGTTCTTAAATTTAGTTTGCTGGGCTTTGTTTGCTGTGAAGAAGGCTTATCCAACCCAGCATCACAGCTGGTTTTTTGGGGTTGACATTTTGCTTTAAAATATGAATCACTCTTGTACCTTATTCAGACTACCGAAATAATGTTTTTCATTTTATATACGGAGCAAAATCCAACTTCAAAGAAATGTTGCTGCTGTTCATGAACTTGCCAATAATCTTTATTAAATATGGCAATGATGTGTAATAACTTTCATTCTTCAGCATGCATTTCTTTCATTTACCAAACTTCAGGCAAATTGGGTTTTTCTAATTTGTGTACCTTACCTATGCAAATTAGCCTCTGTGACAATTTGCTGTATAAACTGCCCCAAGAGAAGTTTTACATGAGCTCTAAGCAGGACTGTTTACCATTTATATATGTAGCGGGCATATACGAAGGTGGTCAAGAAGCCTCTCTACTGAAAATTTCGTTTTTTTTTAAACATAACCATGTCAGAGGGTTTGGGAATAGAGACTAATGTTTTTAATGTGCAATGTCTTATTAACAGCAGTTACATTTTCTTTAATTCCAGGAGAAAAAAAATTTGGGTCATTGAGCATCATTCCCTTTAAGGAACTCTTGTTTACTGCTACTATAAGTAAATCAAACCAAAGTATTTCTTCCAGAAAAGATCTTGTCAGTGACAAATTGAAAACAAATCAAATTCTAGTTTGAAACATTGATCTGATCCAAAATCTTGACTTTTGAAAAGGCTGCTATTGAAAAGATTACCCCAAACCAATCCAGACAAATGTGCCAAATTAAAAAACTGATTAGATATGAAAAGTGCACTTTCTTAAGGTTTTATTGCTTTCACTGAGCTTTTCATAATCCATTTAAACCCATTTTATACTCTGACCCTATCAGGCAGATAGTTGAGTTGAACAATAATGTTTTCAGTCAGTTGTGTATCAGCACAAGAGGATGCAGTGACATTGGTCAATCTTGCATGTTTTTCAATAATTTTTAGCTTAACTGGTCATAGATTGGGAGAACTTTTGGGATTATGGGATGGGCTGTTATCTGTCATCTGTTGTCCATCCGTCCATTAATACAAGTATTGCTCCCACAATGGCCATCTTGAAAATGTTATCACTACTTCCCCTAGATGGCTGGTCATATTGACATTTACCAAAACATTTCTTATGCTGTGTGGTCCAGTTGGATCAAATTTGAAATGCCAGATTTTGTTTATCAAGATCTGTCACATTCTCGAGTTTGCGAGATCAATGCTAATTAATGAGGTGATCATGAATTTGATTTGAGTTTATGAACACTCTTTATTTCTGATTGAATTTAGAATCAGATTTAATAAATAGGTTTGTATTGTGATGTCCAGTGAGTTTTGTCATGAGTGAGATCCAGTTTAGGATCAGATTTGGTAAATGTCCAGTGGTTTTTGTCATGAATGAGATACAATTTAGAATCAGATTTGGTAAATAGGTTTGTATTGTGATGTCCGGTGAGTTTAGTCATGAGTGAGATCCAGTTTAGGATCAGATTTAGTAAATAGGGTTTCATTGTAATGTCCAATGTGTTTTTTTTGTGTGAGATCCAGTTTAAGATTAGATTTGGTACATAGGCTTGTATTTTTGTGTCCAATGATTTTTTGTAACGAGTGAGATCTCTTGCGAGAAAGCTTGCCAGTAACTTTTCATGGGTCATTGGTTCTTCCTCCACCTCCACCAAATATGCTCCATACATAGCCTATCATGGGCTGAGAAAAAGTGTTCAACCCCAGAAAAACAAACCAAACTAAGCATATTAATTATGCCATTATCTTTGGAAAGAATTTTGTCAGACTACAGTCAGTTTGATAATATTTGCATAATATGAAGGTTGAAAGACTGTTGACAAAGGGTATGTTCTTCAGATCATAAGCTTGCTTAATGATATGGTCAACTGTTAAGTTATATTAAGCCAGATGAATGTTATCAGGCCCACTTGTGCCTCTTGTTGATTCTTTTCATTTGGTTTCCTACTCTGATGTGCAGGATATCCAGTTGATACAATGATGCATTATATCCAATTTTCTTGAGACTTACCTCAGTGGAAAGACATGTTAGTCTGCTAAACTTCAAATTTTGCTTTGAATAACCATAACATATTAAGCTTAGAAAGTTACCTTAAATTTTGTAGCATAATATCTTTGTAAATAGCCATTTGCATCTTATATAATGTTTTGTCTCTTCAAATGGAAATGAAACACTTGAGATAAAATGAAATGATTATCCTGGCTTTGGGAGGAGTTTCAGTGGCTGCTTGGTAGTTAGTGCAGTGGAGTTTCAACTAAAAAGATGCAGGTTTGAGTACTACCATCAGATCAACCTAATTTGTGTACTACAGCTTTTCCTTAGCATTCACTTTTCTGCGTATGTTGATGTACCATAAAACACCAAACAAAACCAAAACCAAACTGGTGGATACACCTATAAGCTTTCAGATGACACACAGACACACATGCACATTGTTCCTATTATAGTGTCATCAAAAATAATCCCATAAACGGAAGACAGATTAATGAGATTAAACTGTTTATGTCCGTTTTTGCTTCACCTGCTACAGTATGGTTAGATATAAGTACAACTTTTTTTCATTAGTGGCAAGGGCA
Source organism: Megalonaias nervosa (assembly GCA_016617855.1). NCBI lineage: Eukaryota > Metazoa > Mollusca > Bivalvia > Unionida > Unionidae > Megalonaias > Megalonaias nervosa. The sequence goes on along the minus strand of JAECUM010000278.1, from coordinate 167,124 downwards.
GAATTGGGGTAACATTAATATTCTGTGTTTTGTGTTAAAGTTTGTCCCTGTCAGATGCAGAGGGAGATTGCATGGGTCATAGGCAAGTCTCGGCATTCAACATAACCCATCTTTACTGTCTTGAGTTGACTTTGAATGAAATATCTTTTATACCATTAATGAAATCAGCGATTACTGTGACAGCTTGTTCATATCACAGCTGATAATTTTTTCCATGTTGCTTTTGTAGGGTTGTCATTTTATCTATGAAATGCGTACATTTGATACGTCTAAAATTCATAAGGCCATTGAATAAAGTATAATGCATAAATGTATGCAAAGTATTAAATTACAAATTGATCAAAATCTGCAAGCTTGTAAAATGTCAGTTTGGTTAAGTACAGTTTAGAATTTACTTATTTTGGGTTACCTGCTTTTACAATAATATTATTGAAGGAAAAATAAATGACAGAATACCATATTTATTTGCTTGCAAGATGAGTCCAAACACCAAACAACATAGATCTGCCTTTGCATAATGTGCTGGCAGATCTTGGTCTGTGTGGTTTGTTAAGAATAATCAGTAGAGCAAACAACATAGACCCTGATCTGCAGGTGCATTAAGCTATGTCAGGTCTGGATCTTTGTTGTTTGCAGTTTAACTTGACTTTTAAGTGAGTACATACAGTACCATATTCTCAGAATAATATTTAGGTAGTTATGTGATTAAAATATGAACAGTTGGAAATATAATTGTTAATCATACTCCAGTTAATTTAAGAAATGTAGTTTTACAACCACACTTGTTTTAGTAAATAGGTTCTGAAAATATTATTTAGGTATGAATATTTGTATTTTCACCCCATATTAAAAAATATTTTCTGTATACATGAAAGGTAATAGAGCATATCAAACATTTTCATTCATATTTCTTTATGAAACTTAGTTTTTTTCCCCATATGTAATATCACTTTTGCGTATTTTCTCCACAGGATCCAAATGTTTCCATTATTCGGCAGCTGCGGCAAGAAATAGATCGGTTGCACAAATTGCTGGCATCAGCTCAGGAGGTAAAAACCTATATATTACAGAGAAAAAAATTAGAAAGTTTGCATGGTGCATGTTTAGTAGTTACACCGTGGTCTAGTAAACAGTGAGTTGCCAAAGATTGTGCCTTGGATGCTGATTGAAAGCATGGCATAGCTGTCAAATAATTAATTAATGAAGATAATTCATAACTCCTATTACAGCTGTCTGATCACAGGTATATATTCCGATTAAAAATTAATTAGAAACATGGTCCTGTTTACCTGCAACAAAGGCCAGGTAGGAACCAATATGGAGAACTCCTGTTATCATCTTGCTTTAGTATATAAACTAAGGCTTAAATATGGTTGTTCCCTTTATTCACAGTTTTGTATTTTTCAAGCTGAGAGTAAATCTGGGTTACACTTGATTGGTCCTATGGCATCACATGACTATAACCAAGAGTGCCAAAATTCAGGAGCGGTTAACAAAGTAAATACTGTTTTTTTTTGGAGTACCAGTCTAATAGTCCTATGGATAACTTGGGTAAATTCCATATTGCTATGCCTGACAATGTAATCACTATCTCATAGCCACTGGATGTGACTAAAATAGATGTGCAACAAAAAAAGTTTCTTATTGCACTCATATGCCTTCAGAATATATCACTATAAATGGAAATGCTTAACATAAGTGGGGATGTTTAAAAATCTTACTACTTGGCAATGCAGAAGAATACAGATGTGAGGAGTATTGGATCAGGATATGTTGTTATCACTGAGTTGCTTTAGGTGATGATATATCTAGATTTGACAGTGATATCTCAAGGTTCTGTGCCTCAAACACTCTGTTAATCAGTTGTAAGAGTGACGTGAAAATAAATAATGAATGTAACTTTTTATAAGTCTGTCATGTTGGTGGAGCATATTATGCTGTGACCTTGTCTCTTTGTCCATTAACATTTCCTTTTCTGCATTCTAGGCTCAGTTTGATATTACATATGTTCATCAAACCTTCTGGACAGCTTGGACTCGGGGTAAGAAGGAAACCTATTGATTTTGAAGTCCAAGGTCAAGGTCACTGTAACCTAAAAACAAAAGATTGTGTCTGCACAATAACATTAGTTCTGCATCAAATATCTGGACCAAACATTGTGATAGCTTGCACTTCAGAAGAAACAAGTCAGTTTGATTTTGGCATCGAAAGGTGAAAGGTCAGGTGTGACAAAAGAAAAATGGTTTCTACACAATAGCAATAGTTCTATATCACAGACCAGGACCAATCTTTTTGGATAGCTTGCACTTGGGATAATGTTGAAGCCTATTAATTTCATGGTCAATAGATCAAAGTTCAAAGTCATCATGACTGAAAGAAGAAAAATGGTTTCTGCACAATAACATTAGTTCTACGTCACATAAATAGGCAAAACTTTATCGATAGCTTGCACTTTAGATAAGGAATTAGCTTATTGATTTGGGGGTCAAAAGGCCATAGGTCAGGGTCACTAATTGAAAGATGAACAATGATTTTTTTTTAGACAATAACATTGCTTCAGCAGCACAGACATGGACTAAATATTGCGGATAGATTCTTTATATGGTACTTCTTCAGAACAGAAGGTCTTATCAACATTGATGTTTCAGTAAGTTACTATTATAACAATATGTAGCTGGTTCGAGATGAAAATAACTGCTTGATTGGCTAAGTGGTTAGAACATTCCACCTCGGATATGGGAGGCCATGGGTTTGAACCCTGGCTGAGTCATACCAAAGACTAATAAAAATGGTAGTAGCAGCTGCCTTGTTTGGCGCTTAGCATTAAGAGGTTAGTGTTAGGACTGGTAGGCCTGGTGTCATGATAATGTGACTGGGTGGGATATGATGCTATATGTCTGTGGCATGATGCCCTATTGCTAGACATCATTATAAACTGCCACACTGCAGACATTGTAACAGTATGACTGGAAAATTGTTCATCTAACCTCTGACAAGATACCATAGTGGCAGTCTTTAAATTCTTCTTATTACTATTCTTTCAGTATTAATGGTGGGTTTAATTTAATTTAATTTAATAAATTAAATTATTTATATATATATATATATATATATATATATATATATATATATATATATATATATATATTTAATTAAATATATTAAAAAAATATGCATTTAAACCATACCGTTTTTCACTAAAATAGTACTTGCAATATTTGCAATATTTAATTGGTTTTTAATGAAAAGGGTACAGATCTGACCATCAGTATATCAGCACTTTAGTAAAGGGGTCTTGAACACCAGACCTAATTGATATTGGTGTCAAGTCAAAAGTCAATGTTTGCATTATTTATTTTATTGAGCATATGAACACAGTGACTTGCATGTATACAAAGTTTGACTAGACTGTGTATTTACCATATTCACTTGCTTGTAAGTCAGGTCAAACTTCAAAAGAAAGATCCTGATTTGCCATAGCATAATGTACCTGCCATTTATGGTCTGTGTTGTTTGTTCTACTTATTACACCTCACAAGCTGCGTAGACCCAGATTTGCCAGTGCTTTATGCAATGGCAGATCTGGGTCTGTGCAGTTTGCAGTTAGACTCTTCTTATAAGCAAGTATATATGGTAGTTGCATTACAATCAATAAGCTGATGGTCAGCACTCAGACACTTATTTTAAGGTCATGACTTGGGTTTTTGGTTGTACTGGCTTATAAACAGTTTTGAATGAATATTTATCAGTTAAATTAATTTGATCATATATTGTATATTTGACAAATACCTTGAATAATGCCACTCATTTAGCTTCATTTTAGAATTTCATTTCAGTCCCTAAAATATTAAAATATTAATTATAGATTTAACCAAACTTGGCATGTGGGCTTTGTATCCATGATATCAGGTTCAAAGTAGCAGCAATCTTGTACAGTAACTGCACTTACAGATGTCTTGTGTACAGTAACTGCACTTACAGATGTCTTGTGTACAGTAACTGCACTTACAGATGTCTTGTGTACAGTAACTGCACTTACAGATCTCTTATGTGCAATAACTGCTTTTAGAGATGTCTTGTGTACAATAACTGCATTTAGAGATGTCTTGTGTACAATAACTGCACTTAGAGATGTCTTGTGTGCAGTTACTGCACTTAGAAATGTCTTGTGTACAATTGCTACACTTTGAGATGCCTTGTGTACAGTTACTGCACTTAGAAATGTCTTGTGTATGGTTACTGCAATTAGAGATGTTTTGTGTACAGTTACTGCAATTAGAGATGTCTTGTGTACAGTTACTGCACTTAGAGATGTGTAAAATAACTGCATTTAGAGATGTCTTGTGCAAATGCTAACTTGTACATGCATTTATAAAAAAATAAACATGCATTTATTTTAAAAATATTTCTGTTTTATAAATTTGGCATGTTGGAGTTTCTCAAGAACATCAGAGATGATTTCTGTGGTCAGCAGTTCTAAAGAATAAAAGGACAAGACTTGGATTCCTGAAAATTCTTTTTGGCCAGTAGAGCACCAGTTCTACTGACACTTGTTTTAATAAAAATCAAGTTTGCAAAAAATGATTTTTGTATTAAAAAAAAAAACTACAAAATTATAACTAGGTGACATGTTAAATAGGAGTAGGAAAACTATCACCCATGTTTCAAAGATGTACAAGTTCTCATGTTCCTTGTACTAAATGTTGAATTAAATATATCACAGCGAATTGATTTGGAGTGTTTAATTTTAGGAGAAACCCTTTTTATTGTAAACTCTAATTTCAAAGGTAGGTCTGTTAGTAAATACATCTATAAATATAAAATTCAATGGTGTACAGCCTTTTTGTGACTTTACATACTTCTCAAATTTAATTACAGTACAAGCCAAAATTAGTTTGCTTCTCTTTACATTTGGAGGCCTGTTCAATTGATAGTTCTTGTTCTTTTTTCATCCTGCTTTCACCAAGATTAATAGCAAATGTACTTAAGGTATTCTCTTACTTAAATCTTGTATATTTTACATTTTTGCAACTGGCATTTGGTTTCACTGTGTCATAAAGGTGTGTTTGCTGTTCTTTGTCATGTGGGAAATCTATCAAAACAATGTCATCCTGTTTCCTTCACAAAAGAAAGAATTGAATATGTAGGTATGTGGTTTTGCGGGGCCTAGTAATAACAGTCAAATATTTGTTTTAAAAAACTTTCATTAGAAGGTGTACCTTATGAAATGTACTGTGGAGGGACAAATATTTCCTTAGACTAAAATTAACAAACTCAGACATGTGGTATTATAGCTGTTTTGAGTAATGCTTTTAGAATGTTGATAGTTGTTGTCTGAAGTAAAGGAAACAGCATAGATCTGTTTTTAATGGGGATTGATTTTAACAAGGGATTGTACTGAGTTACATTCCCAATAGGTGTAGCCACAGAAAAACCTGGTCCAGATATTTGGTTTCCCCCTTGGATTTTATCATTCACCAGAACAAATTTTAGATTTTATATTATCCCAAGGAATGCATGATTCATAATACATGTTTCAATGAAGAACAATTACTGTCTTATTATATTTTGAGGTGAATCAAAAGATCAGTCTGATTAAGATTGGATCTCCACTGTCCTGCATGAAGATGTGACCGCTTAGGGGTCATGTTCTGGTGACCTTTGAATTAGCAAATGGAAACACAGTTTTGATAAATTTGAAAGTGAATCAAATCATTTGGCATATATTTTTATGAGGCAAACTTGTACCTGATTGGCTAATCTTGTTATAGTTCTGGAGAATGAATTTTTATCAGATTTTTTTGCTGCAACTTTGTAATTAAGCTAATATTGTTAGTGTCTTAGACAAATCAGATTTGCACATAATAATAAATTGATCTTGTCTCTTATTATTTGAGCTTGTTTCCTTGCTTGGTCTGGAAACTATATTTCTCAACCATTTCTTTGAGAAAACTTGATTCATAGGTTTATATTATAAAGATCTTTGATGAGTTTGATTATGAACAAGAAAGTATACATATTATACCTTACTGGTAATCTTTGGAAATATATATTTACCTACAGTAGATAAAATCAATGTAATATAAAGTTTGGGTGATACTAGTAGATAAAATCAATATAATATAAAGTTTGGGTGATACTAGTAGATAAAATCAATGTAATATAAAGTTTGGGTGATACTAGTAGATAAAATCAATGTAATATAAAGTTTGGATGATACTAGTACTTTACTTAAGGTTACATTCTTACAATACTACACAATCCTGCTTAATACGATGGTTGGCACTTACATTATATTGGGCAGGTGAGCAGTATCAGGCCAACTTGGGGCTATTGTTTTTATTAAAAACTCCAGAGTGCCACTATGAATATACAAATACTCCCTCACATTTTCGTTAACTTTCATACAAGTTGGAAAATGGCAGAAAATTGAGGTTGGCAGGAATTTGAAGTTTGTCAGTTATGTTTTACTGACAAAAGATTTAGTTAATGAGGAGTGAGAAGGGCAAACCTTGAGGGGTAAAAACTTGCCGAGCATTGTTCAGAACAATATCTGATTTACTGGTAATTGAATATATACAGAAATTATTAGGCATTGTGTTTTTCTTGTGGAGTATATTGTGCATGCTGACTGTTTGGTACAAAATTATAGTTATGTAGCTTATCTCATAAGGCAAACAATTATGTGTTTCCTATTGCAATATTTTTAAAATTAGTGTAAGCAGGTCAGGTTTTTTTTGAACATTATATATATAATGTGATTTTTCTTTTTACAATGGGGGGGAAGGTACTAACGTTGGCAATGAGAAAAGGATGGTCGACTGACTGGAAACAGTTTTTTGTGCTTAATAAAATAGTTGATTTCAAGCAGTCTCCATTCCAGATTTGTTGTTTCAATACAAATTTACACTAGTGCTAGTTTGAATGTTTTTTTTCATTCATAGTGAAAAAATTTCTGTAGGCATGTAGAAATACCTCCCCCCATTTAGACTCGTCATTACTAACGAAGATGTGTCTTGAAAAACCACTGCAATGAAAGATGACCTGTCTTGAAAGACCACTGCAATGAAAGATGACCTGTCTTGAAAGACCAGCTACTCAATGTACAAACTAATCTTATATAGAGGAATGACATCCAGTGAGAAACCACCTGTCTGGAGAGTCATCAATTTGTTGGCAGACAGGGTTGTCTTCCAAAACCGGTTCTACTTTACCAGTAACAAGCATGCTAAAGCTTGCTCTGATGACAGTGTCTTGTCCTTGTATTAAATTTTTTTTTTTGTGCCTTGTTCGTTTTCAGCAAGCAGCTCAAGCAAATGATATATTTTACCTGGTGCCTTTCTCAAAGAAAACTGCATCCTTAGATTCATCTGATGGGTCGGAGCAGGTACTTGCTTAATTATGCAACATTGGAGCTGCTTTGTTTACATTTAATTCTAGTGTATACCCTATTTATGTTACGATTGCTTGCAACAGGAGAGGATTATTTGTTCTTAAATATGCAATAAATTTGATATTACAGTTGTTATTCAACAGCATGCTTTCATTATGCAATTATTATGTGCATGCCTGGTTTTGCATGTTTATTGAATCCTTGTAGAAATATTATATATACATTTGAAAACAAAAGTTTATTGCAAAGGACAAAAAATGCATCTCAGTTTTACCTGTTTCCTTATTTTATCTTTTACTTGGTGAATGCTTGAGACTTCTTTTTGCTGATGCGTTGTAGAATACATTTTTGTAAACTACTAAAACTTTCCTCTGTATATATTAAATTTGTTTCTTGATAAATATTTTACAAGCATATTTAATTTTTTTTTAAATTAAGATATGCACTGTGCTTACTGTTAATTTGCATACTAACAAACACTAGTCAGAGTTCTTTATTTTGACAAAAAGACAAATTAGTTGTTGTAACTTGCATGATGCTCTATCTGGAATAGTTCAGAACTTCTAGTTGCATGTAGATTGTCTAATTATTGCCTACATTAAAATGAGTGAATGTCTAATTAGTGCCCCACATCAAAATGATTTAGTGACTAATTAGTGCTCCACATCAAAATGAGTGAGTCCTATATTAATCACCATTTTCCGTCCTTCCATCTGTCCATCAGTCTGTCTGTTCACATTTTTTGCAATCAGCATAATTCTGTAACCCTTAACATAATTCTCTGCAATTTGATGGGTGTATTGCCTGTTATATGTGGATCTACCTTTTAAAGGCTTTCTCTTTTCAGATCCAATTTTACAACTGTTATTACCCTTTTCCGCTCAACATTGCCTCTCCTCTACAGTAGATCCTTCTGACTTGCATCCATCAGGAACCATTAAGCAGATGCCATTTGATGTATACATTGTCTCGAAGTCCTGTTTGTGCCTTTTTGGTTTTGTTTCTTAAAATCCATTTTGAAAAGAGTTATGGCTGTTGACAGTTAACTTTTTATCTTCACATGGTGTATGGCACAAAACCAGCATAACTCTACAGCTCATACTCATAGCTTGATGCCATTTGGTAGATGAATTGCCAGTTACAATTAGATGTGCCTTTTTAAGGTTCATTTGTGATGAATTTATTATACTTTTTTCCATCAATATTAAATCTGCACTACAGTCATCATTGTAACCAGCCTAAATCAGGAATGATTCGGTATTTTGATTCAGTTGTTTGTGTACGTTGTCTCTGGTCTAGATGTGCCTGTTTAGAATTTCATTCTATCAACTCCATTTGGGTTAGAGTTATGGTTCCTTGATAGTTAAGTTTGTGTCTTCACATAGAAGGCTTCTTGTAACCTGCATAACCCAAGATGTATTCAATATATTGTGATGATATTGTATCTGATCATTGTTTCATAGACTTGTATGTGTATTAATATGGAGTAAGCCTCAGTAAGAAGAGTTGTGGCTCCCAGATTGCTCCTCCAGTCTGTCATTTCTGCAACATAACCAAAATTGTATGGATTCAAATGGTCTTAGCTTGTGGCTTCAGACTGATCAGACCTTGAGTGAGTTCATTTTCAACATTCCACAACATCTTTTTGCACTAATTATGCCTCCTGATTGATTATCCCACTGACTTAGGCTTCTGCAGCACAATTTAACTTTTTTTAAAAATAATTTAAAGCAGATCTTTCTTGCAGAGTTACAGTGATGAAACCCTAAATGAGTTTAATTTCAAGTATTCCTCATTATCATTTAGAAGAGTTATGGCTCTTGATTGCCTATTCTATCTGATATTCCTGTGCACAACATTATTAAGGAATCTTGTATTTCAGCGAGTTATTTTACACCTTTGTATTGATGAAGCTGAGTTGGATTTCCAACATTCCGCATCATCATTTGGAAGAGTTATGGCCCCTGAATGCCAGTTTTCACCAAACTTTAGTTTTCCAACAGAAGTTCTTCTGTTAACAAGCCTGGCTGAGTGAATTGTAGAGAGTTAGATCCTTGTGATGCACCTGGTGCTTCTGGTTTTTCTAATAACATTGTAATGCATGTATAAAATAATCACTCCTTTATAACTAAACTAATTATTAATACTTTTTTCAACTTTGCAATCTTCCTTGTTCAACTAAGATTAACATTAATAAAATGTATTATTGTACAAAGATTCCAATGACAGATAATCATTTATAAAAATGTATCCAAGATTTGTTTTGAGTTTGTTATCATGAAATTATATATGGAATATATTCAAATTTAGTACTTTGTCAGTGATGTTGTATATTTTGGAAAGTAGATGTAAATTCAGTGTAGACTTCACAAAACATTATTAAAAACTACAAAAACCAAAGTCACACTAACTCTGCTTAATAAGTATTATGTAGTAAGTTATACACTTTTACACTTCACTGTGAAATTATGTTTTTCCTACCAATGACATAATTTAGGAGCTAATGTAAAATTGCCATCAGCATGACTAAAACAATCCTGAAAAATCTCACCTGATGTAAACATTGGATTTTAGATCATTCTAGTCACCAGATGTTCATCACTTATTATTATGTTTCTTTTCAGGCTGGCAGCTTAGTATCAATACAAGAGACTGGTTCACAGATAGCAGAGAAACTTCAAGAGAATGAAGTCATGGTATGACTTTTTCTAATAAGGATCTTACACAGGTTATATGTGAAAACATTTGCTGGAACTTGAGGTAAGAGTTTGAGCAAGCTGTTCTGAGTCTCTCCTTGATGTTCCACAAATATTTGCAAATAACAAACATTATGTGGTTATAATTTTTCGATGATCATTTATCACCTGTCCTCATCTGTCATCTGTCTGTATGTCCATTAGCACAAGTTTCTTATTGCTTCCTCTCCTGAAGTGCTTAGAAGATTGCCATAATACTTTGTACAAGCATTCATCCCATGATCCTAAATGAAAATGGCATAGCTTGGACATTCAGTATGGCCACCTCTGTGGCCATCTTGAAGATCTTGTTATAACTGCTTCTCCTGAATGGATGATCATATCAGCATGGGATTTTCACATTTAGCCCTAAACAAAAATAGAGCCAGTCTGGTTTCCAATATGGCCACCACAGCAGCCATCTTGAAAATCTTGTTATTGCAACTTCTCCTGAACAGAAAGTCATATTGACATGGGTTTTCATCAGGAATTATGATACCCAGTTGGTCCAAATGAAACTGAGCCAATTTTCTCCATGGCCACCACTGCAAGTTATCAGTACTCCTCCTTATTAGAAAGTCATATTGACATATGGTTTTCATTAGAAGACTTCTTACGATGTCTAGTTGGTTTTCAATGAAATGGTGCTGGTCTGATGGCTAGCATGGTTGCCACAGTGGTCATCTGGAAAATCAAGCTACTTATTATGAATGGATGGTCATATCAACCTGGGACTTACTCTAAAAGTCTTCTTATAATTTCTAGTTGGTCCTGAGCAAACATTTGGCTGATCTGACGTCAGATATGTTTGTCACAGTGGCCATTTTGAAAATCTTGTTGTTACTACTCCTGAACAAAAATTAATATTGCCATGAGATTGTCACCAAAAGTCACCCTGTGTTGGTACTAAATGAAAATTATCCCCCTGTCACGGCCATACGGCCACCAGATTAGTGATCTTGAAAATACTGCTGTCACTGCTCCTCCTCAATGGATAGTCATATCAGCATGGGGGTTTTATTAAACAACTTCCTATGTTGGTTCTAAATGAAAATGGTGCTGCGCAGACATTTGATATGGCCACCACAGTGGCCATCTTGAAAAGCTTATCACTAATCCTCAATGAATAGTCATAACAGTATGTGGTTTCACTGAAAGTTGGTCATAATATATAATGGTGCTGATCTGACTTCCATTATGGCTGAGATAATAGCCATTTTGAAAATCTAGTTATTGCTACTTTTCCCAGATGGCTGGTCATATCATCATTGTGCTTTTAAGTTGGTTCTCCATGGCCAGCTGTTATCCAGTATGACCACCATGATAGTCATCTTGAAAAATTTGTTATCATTACTTCTCCAGAACAGAAAATCATATCAGCATGGATGTTTCTGCCAGAAGACTTCTGATGATGTCTTGCTGGACCTAAATGAAAATGGTTCCAGTCTGACCTCCAGTATGTCTGCCACAGCAGTGAATTTGAAAATCTTGTTATTGCTGAAGAATATCAGAGATGGTTTCAGCATTAAATAGTTAAATGGAAGAAATGTTCCTGTCTTGAGCATCAGTCCTCTACTGATGAACTCGTCTTTTATCTTCCATACATGAAATGACAATATTCATTGTTGTTATAAATTTATATTGCATTGTTGATAAATAATTGTACCTTTAAGCCACAGTAATTGAGAAAATACATAATGACAAAAAATTTTTTTATGAACTCTGTAACTGTTGTAAATGAATTCACATTATATTCATCACAACATTAATACATACACGTACATTTGAAAAATAGTATATATGAAAGACATTATTTAGTCAGTTGTTGACCCCATGCAATAACCCCACAAACCCTCAGGGGTCCATGGCACACAGGTTGGGAACCACTGACCTAGATATTATAGTGTAAGAAATTCAAAATAGATCATGAAATGAACAATATGGTCATTTATAGATTGATAGAGAAAAAGAAAACAAAATGATGAAATTTATTGGGAAGAATTACAAAAGCACTGTTTATTCAAAAGCACAGTCTTTATATATGCTGACTTTTTTTGTTATTATACAAGTCACAATGAGAAAATAAATACAGATTCCTTATTTTAGTCAAAATTATAGAGCTGAATTCTTAGAAAATAAAATGCATTTTTGAGCTCTACAGGTCATAGATATCTGGCTGGTCGTCAATGAATTGAGTTTACACCAAACAATTTCTAATGATGTCTGGTTGCTCCTAAATGAAAATGGCACTGTTCGTACATCCAATATGGCAGCCCCAGTGGTCATCTTAAGAATCTTGTTATTGTTACTACTATGGAATGGATGGACATATCAGCATGGAAATTTCACTAAAAGACTTCTTTTGATATTTAGCTGTTCTGAATAAAATTGGCTCCAATCTGATGTCCAGCATGGCCAACACAGAAACCATCTTGAAAATCTTGTTATCACAACTCCTTCTAACAAAAAGTCATTTTGATATTGGGATTTTGCATATCTGCTTGATTCTAATGAAATTGGTACCTCTCTGACATCCAGTATAGCATGTCAGCCATGTTGAAAATCATATTATCACTACTTGTCTGACAAGGAAAGTCTTATTGAGATGGTTTTTACCAGAAGACTTCTTACAATGTTTAGTTGGGCCCAATGAAAATGATGCCATTTTGAAATCCAATATGGTCACCATCATTGCCATGTTGTAAATCTTCTTATAAGGACTTCTGAATGGGTGGTCAAATTTACATGGGTTTTCACCAGAAGACTTCAGATGGTGTCTAGTTGGTCCTAAATGAAAACAATACCAATGTTAAATCTAATACGGCCACCATAGCAGCTAATTTTAAAATGTTATTATTGATCAAAATTATCAGAGATAGTTTGAACACTCAGCAGTTAAAAGAATAAATGGTCTCATCTTAAATTCCTAGAATTTTTTGTTTTGGTAAGTAGAAGGTCATACCCTTCTTCTGGGGACTCCTGTCTTAAATATACTATCATTTTCAACTTCTGATTTCTTGCTCCTGTGGCATCCATATTCAATATTTTAGTGTACAATTTCAGGCCAATCAATTGACCAAATCCTGGATGACCAAGTGGACAGAAACACATGACCTAATAATGGTAGGTTTAAAGCAGTTGTTTAACATCAGCATCAAATTGGATTTTATCATCAGTTTTTAATAAAAGTGGTTGTATTCATGCTCTTGTACTTGTCTGTCTGTAGTAAAATGTATCTTCCATGCCAGAACTGTTTACTCCTACCAAACTACACAGACCCTGATATGCTGGTACATTATGCAACTGCAAGTCTGGGTCTGCGAAGTTTGCAGTTGGACTCAACTTATTAGTGAGTATGTAGGGTGAGTAACATAGTAGAGCAGAGTTAGTGGTATGGTGGTTAGAAGAGCAAGTACATAACTAAAGGAAAAATTGGTTACTGGTATGGTGGATTAAAAGGGCAAGTAATGACTGAGAAATGATGTGTTTGTTATGTGGTTAGCAGTTGTTAAAAGTTGAAGTAAATAACTGGTGTGATTGTTTAGAAGGGCAAGTAAATGAGTGAAGAAAGACAGGGGTTACTTGTGTGTTTGGTTAGAAGGGCAAGTAAATAGCTGAGACAAGACAGGAGCTAGTGGTATGGATGCTTAGAAGGGCAAATAATTAACTTACGTAGAATGAGTTAGTTGTCAGGCTGATTAGAAAGGCAAGTAATCAGGTAAGATAAGTTAGTTGTCAGGCTGATTACGGGCAAGTAAATTACTGAGGAAAGATGGGTTAGATAGGGAGTTAATAGCAGAAAAGACAGGCTAGATGTGTGTTAGGTTAGAAGGGCAAGTAAATAACTGAGAGAAAAAAATTGCAAGTGCACTGGTGTTTTTCATTAAATTTCTAGTTAATCATAGGCAAAAATTTGTTTTCAATGTTTTATTTTTCACCCTGTACTAATGACATAGGTAATATTGATGTAAATATAGATCTTAAGACAATATTTTCAGTGATACAAAACAATATATGGCTCCCGAGAGCTTGGAAAGCTTAGCAGAAAATGGATGAATCAGAACCTTTGTGGAATTTGTATCAAAAGGAAATTTTTATCAAATATATTGAGTTTGGAAATTGTAGATGACAAAACTGGCCATTGATTTATCATAAGGATCAGAATATTGTGTCACAAGATTTTTACAAGCAGTTTATTCAGATATAACGTAGGATTGGTATTTCTAAGAGCTAATGGTAGATTAATGAGTATGATGAATTTATAAAATTTGTGAAACTTGTAATGTTCCTGTTTTGTTTGCAGTATTTGGTATTGTAATAGCTTTCCTGTGTACAAGAGTACTTCATACTTGTGATGTTTTGGTCTGGATGGATTGTAATGTTAAAAAAATTACTATTTTTTCCATAGGAATCTGACATGAGTATCCGTGGTCTTGGGAATCGCTCCAGTTCCATGGGGGTTCTTATAGATTCCCAACTTCCATACCTTATTGGCATGGGCGATGACATACTTAGTACTGGAGTCCACATGTACCATCTCAAGGTAATTTCATTTCATTGGATGTAGTAAGTTAAAGCATGTAAATACCAGTATCATGTAGTACTGCAGTTTTGTATCTGGGATTGTTTTTATTTTTACAGAACTGAAATGAATGTCTGAACAGTTGAATTAGAATAATTTGTTATGAATATTCATAATTTGTATTCAAATATTCATTTTTATCTTGTAAGTTATGAAAAGGGATGATTGACACAAGAGAATTCACATTGGTGGTGCCACCAAAGAATTCACAGTGGTGGTTCTCAACAACAACGTGTTTTTATCTTTTCCTGGCCAAGCAAATTATAGGCAGTCATATGCCCCCATTTTTACATGTAGGCAGGAAGGGAGAAAGAAGAACATTCTCTCCTTCCCCAGGTCTTCTGTCAATCATCAGTGATGCACCATCACCCATGCCATCTGGCAACCCACCTGAGGCTCCAGACTACTTCCTTTTCTTGTCAGACTTGGACCAACCATTCTTGAAACACAATGGGTGATCCAAACCATGTCAGAGGGTCTCCAGATTTTGTTATCCGAACCCCATCACTTTCATCATCCTGCCTTTGTGAAGGAACTCCCAGGTGATCCCACAAAGTAGGATGTTTTCACACGAGAAAATATTGTTTCTGCTTATAACGAGTGGTGTAGATGGTAGGAAACCACACACAGGGCTTTTACTCCAGAATATTTATGGTCATGAAGTTTCTTAAGCTTCTTTTGCCTGTGCACCGCTTGGCTGGACCTGTTGCAATGACAGTTTAGTACTCGACTTGCAGTTGTCAGTAGAATAGGGACTCCTGAAGAAAAAGATCTTCATTTCAACTGCTTGGAACTGAAAACCATTCTCAATGCCCTCCACCTGTGTGTGGAATATATCCATGAAACACTGACCTGATAATGTCAGACAGTATGGTTGTGGTGACATACTTCTGCAAGGTGTGAACAATCAGGGGGGAAGTATTATTGGAGAAACATTTGCTTTTATGAAATTTGAAAGAAAATGTCCTAGATTGAATGCCTCCAGTTGTGCAAAATGGCTGTTCAGCCATCAAGTATGGCTGCTGTTACTAACAGTAGAATATCATGGATGCATTTTTATCTCAACACACTGCTCAGTAGAATTGCTCCAAGTTTGACACAAAGCATCCTGGCATAGAGGAATTTCAATACTGGACAGGTGATGCTGGTGTACCATCAGATATGAATGAAGATACAGAAACCTTGAAACAGTTTTTTTTTTCGTATCATATGCAGTCAACAGCATTTGCGAAAATTCAGAAGAAAGAATCCTATAGGCCAAGATTTTCTGGCCAAATGCTGTTACATGTGGCTTCTAGGCAGATGTCAGCCAGGTGAAAGCTCACAAACTCCCTTGTGCCTCTTGATTTGGGATGATTTTCATTATTGTATATTAAATGGGACAAAGGCATTAACTTCACTATGGTGAATAATCAATAGTGTCACATAGTCATTTGGATTAGTATATGAAAAAATCTGTAATAGGTCCACAAACCAAATTATGACAAGTTTCAAAGGAATGCCATAATTTGTTTCATTGTTCAATTTCTGGACTCTTTTTTTTTAGATATTGATAATCAAGTTTCCTTGATGTTTATGAAAAGTGTGATGTAAACAAAAGTTTCCCAGTTGCCTGTGAAAAAGAAACATAACAAGTTGCATATCTGACTTGTGCATGTTTATTTAGTGCACTTGGAACATACACTTAGGTCATGTTCCTAAAACATAATAAGAAATTTCACAATCCACTGCTCAAGTTATCAGCATGACATATTTGAAGACAGCTTGCTGTGTCAGATGCATTTTGTTTCCATCATCAATACTATTTGCAACAACCATGTGACCCAAGCATTTAGAAAATTTGTAATGATACAGCAATACACCGTAAATATATACACTTTAATGCAAAACGGTGTATGGTATTGCCACCCCAGTATGACAATACACATGATACAGGATGAAAATAATGTACAGTATTGCCAGCCAGTATGAAAATATACATGATACAGCATGAAAACAGTGTATGATAGTGCCAGCCCAGTATGACAATACACATTATATGGCAAGAAAACAGTGTACAGTATTACCAGCCCAGTATGCCAAGACACATGATGCAGCATGAAAACAGCATATGGTAGTGCCAACCCAGTATGAAAATACACATGATACGGCATGAAAACAGTGTTCAGTATTGCCAGCCCAGTATGACAATACACATGATACAGCATGAAAACAGTGTACAGTATTGCCAGCCCAGGATGCCAATACACATGATACAGCATGGACCAAAATGTTTTGTGTTGCCGGCCCAGTATGACAATACACATGATACAGCATGAAAGCAGTGTACAGTATTGCCAGCCCAGTATGACAATACACATGATATGGCATGAAAATAGTGTATGGTAGTGCCAGCCAAGTATGAAAATACACATGATATATTATGAAAATAGTGTTATGGTATTGCCAGCCCAATATGACTATACGCATGATACAGCATGAAAACAGCATTTGGTTTTGCCACTACCACCTTAATATCACAATGCAAACAATACAGCAATGATAACAGGATGTGGTACAGCCACCCCTACATTACAGTACACACAACACAGCATGAGAACTAAATGTTGTATAATTTTGTACAGTTTTGATACTTACAAGCAGATAAGTCTGTTTGGATGTGTAGATTTAATATATACATTCTGTATCCATTTTTTGTTCTCTTTTTTTTGCATGTCATCTGTAGATAGTTCTGACAACAAAAAACTGCATGTCTTTGTTTATTCAAATTGTTGGATAGCAAGTGTTAGATGGGTGATAGATGGTTGTATTAATCGTGTTTATAGATTAACACAGAAATTTTGCACAAGGTATGAATTTAATCATGCCATATTCATATCTCTGCACTGCAATACATATTATATATTGCCACATTAGAGGCAGTAAACAGACCTAGCATAATTTAATCCTTTTCATTATTCCAGGAGGGCAAGACTGTGATAGGAAATGAAGAGTCAGACAAAGAGCCTGATATAGGTAAGAAAAATTCAAGGAAAGATTTTATCATAACATTTCATCATTCCTATATATAGTATCATCATGACATGTTATAAATATTGTATGACACTGTTACATAATACCTAACAGCTTGTCATACTTCAGTGTTTGAGAAAAGCAAAATCTGCACACACAAGTCTGCTTTTCATGCCTTCGCGTTTGAGAAAAGCACAGCAATATACAAAAAAGTGCCTTAGTGGAGAAGTCTTTGACAGTTGTAAAAAATAGAAGCTCAGAACTCCTTGTCAGTAAGGACAGAAGAATTAAACTTGATGAATCATGTATACTGTACTCTCTATGAGCACAGAGATGCCAGCTATTCTTCATATTTGAAGAGTGATGAATTTTTAGGGAAAATTTTGCAATTTGAAGGGATACATTTTTTAATTAGAGTTTCCATGTGGACACAGATAGGGACAGAAGTACTTCAGAACCAACATGTTAGACTGGTACATAGAATGTGGTCTTTCAATGAAAGAAACAAAAAAAAAACTCAAACCAGTCGATTAGACTGTAAATAGGTGAAAAATGGCAGCAGATGAAAGATGCAGATAATTCATTCAAAAAACTAATTTAAAATTTTATGTTTATTATTGTGGCTGAAAATGTTGAAGAAATTCAAGGTTCTGGTATTTGCAAAATGGTCGCAGTATTTACTCTCATTAAACCCTAATTTTGTATAGACCTGTAGGAAGACATGTTATACAAAGAAGTTGGTTACTAAAATGTCCATTCCAGACTGGTTACTTTGTTTCCCTCCAAAAAATTGATACTTGGATTCCTGATTAACATGTACATGGGTTGGCATCTCAGCCAGCAACTTATGGGATATTATTTTTTTTCACAAATTTCATATTTAGTATGTGAAATCCTCAATGAATTTAGACTGATATTTTATTGTCTGGAATTATGATTGTTCTCTTTGTGCCATTAATATATTCATTTGTTTTCTATATTATTGGGAGCAACTCTAAAATTGTCAGAGGCTCTTCAGCAAATAGTCAACCATCTTTTGCACTGTCAGTCACTCTCTGAAGATAACTTCATCTCTTTCTTCATTTAGAGGGAAATATAAAGACCCTGTTTAAAGAGCTTTACCTCTGATCCCTTGCATTTTGTTGTTTATTGGATTTGCTATTAGGTATCTTGGAATATTAAATTAGTTTTTGGACTAGGATTGTACAGTCATGAAAGCAGCTAATCTTCCATCAGATATTGGTGTACTCTTAATGAGAGTAAAGATATATCTTAATAATTTCCTCTTTTGGGGTTACTTTTGGGAAGTATGTGGAAATCTTGTTAAAATTCTGCTCTGTATTTGTAAGTGGAAAATTGCATATGTCAATTTTGTGTTTATCCTTACATACAGATCACAGTATGTAATTTTCTTTTCTAGTTTTGACAGGACCAAATATATTGAATGAACACTGTATAATTGAGCATAGAGGTGGCCAAGTCACTCTTTATCCACTAGCTGGTGCGCATTGCACTGTCCAGGGCATTGAAGTACAAAAACCCACCAAACTCACCCAAGGTAGGTAGAAATATCACCCCATATTTTACTGCCCATATTCCTGTTTGACTCTTTACCCCTATGTACCCATCTCTTTGTTCTAGCCTGTTGCTTTATGTTATCGTTTCTCTTACTCTGTTCTATCTTCACTAGCCAAGGTTCCTGTATGTTAACCCTACTCACACCTTGGCAGTTGATCAGATATTTCATTGCTTCAGGTCTGTGTATTTCACTGGATGCGGTGGCAAGCTGCATCCAATCAAAATAAAGTTGTTCAAATTTGAACACTGTTCCTACAGAATCAAGACAAGTGGAGCAAACAGCTGGAGTGGACTCAAATAAGCAATTTTCCACTACTGGTCCATGTTTATTTCTCTATGTTATGTAAGCATACTTTCGATGTTAAACTTAGAAAATATCTTTTTGAAGTAAATTGCCTTCACCATTTTCGGCTGATGTACAGTGCACCATTGTTGCACGCTATTGGTTAGTTGGCATTACATATTAAGGGAGGCAGCTCATGAAATCTATTTGATGTCACTAGGACAAAGCACCAAAATATCTGATGAATCCACCAAGGTATAGATAGGGTTAACATATCGGAACCTTGGCTAGCGAAGATGACTCTGTCCCACTTTATGTCCATTCATTTTCCATTTTTCCAGTTTGTATGGTAATTAATGTTACCTTCCACCACAGTTACTATCCAGAATAAATTTGATAGAAATAGCATCATGACAAATAACGTTCAGAAAATTGCTTACATCTCTCATATTTTTCAAGTCTGCCATGCTTTCTTTGTGGTAAATCTTGAATCCTATCCACAATGAAACCCATCTTGAACAGACACTCAGGGGACCAAATTTAGTCTTTCATGAACAGGTGTCCATTGTACAGAGGTGAAATATTAAGTAAACTTAAAGAATGGAGTTAATAAATGCCTTTATAGGCATTTTACAATCATATGGATGTCAGGTTTTATTGTTTGACATTTTCTTGCATAACCAACATATTGTACACAAAGTTATGCATCTTGTACACATATTGTATGCATATTGTACTATTCATGTAAAATCATTATATGCTTTAAATAAAAAAAAAATCTAAAATCTTTTTATTTTTCATTTCATTTCAGGCGATATAATTGTCCTAGGTGGGACCCAGATTTTCCGGTTTAATAATCCATCAGAGGCAGCAAAACTCAGGGAACACAGACAGGTAAGACTCTCAACCAAAGTTAAACCTGCCTTGCAGGTCACCTGTATTATGCAGTCACCCATAAACAGTAATTTATTTAGGTTGCCATGAATCATACTATGGAAATGAAACTCTATGAATGAATACAAAGGAATGATAACTAAGAGAACTCTTTACACTTACCGTATAAATATAATAATGCTGCTGGAAAGATGTCCTATGTACCAGTTGACTCCGAATTTCAAAATTTGTGTACCATGTATACTCACATATAAATCAAGACCAACTGCAAAACTGCACAGACCCAGATCTGCCATTGCATAATGCGCCAGCAGATCTGGCTGTGTGCAGTTTTTTAGGATTAGTTGGTAGAAAAACAATATATACCTAGTCTGCATGCGCATTATTAAACGGCAGATCAGGATCTCTATTGTTGCAGTTTAACTCGACTTATAAACGAGTATATATGGCACCCATATTACCATACATTTTTGGGGATTGAAAAATGACACTTGAGAACAGTCCTTAAATAAGAAAAATGAACTGTAATTATTCCAAATACAGACTGGAAAACAAATGTGCCAAATTAGTTGATTTGAGTTTTTTTGGTCAAAATAAACTTTTGCCCGAGTATGGTATAAAAACGTCATGTGGCCCATTGTTGGAAAGTTTTCAGCAGTGTTTTTACTCACATGATTTCATGTCTACAAATTCTTTCATCTTCTTTACCATGAGCTGCTTTCACCTTCAAATTTTTTTTAAGTATTATTTTTGTAAGCTTTTGTATTAATTTCATTTTTGCTCCTGTCTGGACTGCTGATTTGTTTGAATTTGAGACAATAACAAAATGATCAATACCTTTTGAGTCTCTTGTGTTTAAAGTGAGTCCATTGTTACCTACACAAGTATATTGCAGACAGCATATAACTGCTTCCAGAATTAAAAAAAAAAGAATTTGTTGATTATCCTTTGCACAGGAATTATGGACTTCTGTAGACATAATGTTAGGTTTAATAAAGTGATATGTAAAAGAAACTCTAAAGTCAATACATGTTGCACTTTTGAATGTGTTAGTAATGATACTCCATTGTTATTGCCCAAATCCACATAGTAACATTATCCTGTTTCCAAGGTGACAGTGTAACACTGATTTTGTGATCTGCAAAATCTGATGCATTAGTAACACTACACCTCTTACCTCTCAGTGCACAACAGCGACCTCTGAAATTTAAGAAAGAGACATCATCTCAGCTGGATATCAACAATTAGAATGGGTTTGTGTGTGGGTATATGCTGTTAAATGGTGTAATACTTGTTTTATGATTGAAATGGAATTATTGTCAACAAAGCACTCTTTCTAATGAAATTAATTGCTTTTCTATATAAATTACCATTTCTCTCCAATAAATAACCTTTGAAAGATTGTTAAAAACATTATTTCAGGATTTTTTTACACACATCACATGCACCTCTGAATAAGTTGTGTATTTTTCACACTGCTTTTGAGTATGAATGTGGATGTATTCAAGTGTTGATTCAGAACAAAACAAGATTTCCTTTTCTCATAAACTTGGGACATTTAATTCATGAAATAAAAGCCATGAACAGTGATAATCGATATTTGTTCAGTTACAAAAGTATTAATTATTAATTCTTGAGCAAACCCCTGGGTGCCAATTTGGGAATTTAAGTTTACTACAAACTTTAGAACTTACTTCCTAATCAGCCATATCTGTGAAGAAAAAGTTTTTCATGCACAGAGTAGATTTTTCACTTGCTTTTCATGCCATCATTGACCACATTTGTGAATAATTAGCATAAACCACTGATTAATGTTAGATACTTCAGTTATGTTACATACAATATAATATTTATAACAGTGTGCAGTTGTTCAATTGAAATGAGTTCACTGATTCAGTATTGTAACTGTTAGCTCATATGCATTTTGGATTGGCATGCCTCTTAATTTATTTTAATTTTATTATTCCAGTCCTTTATTTGATTTGATTCTAAAGATTTAATTAACCTGATAATACAAAGCAGGTCTGCTTTCAGTTTATTGTTACAACACAACACTTCTGCAAATTGAAGATCAAAGTGCAGTTGGCTCTTAATTAGGGTCTCAGAAGCTCTCATGGACATAGCTGTGATTTTAGATTAAACATTTCACATTTGAATACAAGAAGGCATTTATGATGATTACACTGAAACTGAATTAAAAGATCAAACTAAAACTAAACTTATTTAATTGGTATTGTTTCTTAACGTGCTGCCACCAGTAAGCATCACTGAAATTTTTACACAGATGAAAATATTATCAAGTACAGTGTATCGGTTTTCTTTTTTATATATATATATATATATTTGTTTAGAAAACTTTACAAAATATATGACTTCCTATTTAAAGTTATGAATTTCATGATGCTGAATCAGATTTCAGGGTCCTAACCACCATTTTTGATGGAAAAATGAGTAATATGTGAAAAATTTCATTTACTACATTTTATCGTGATTTCTTCATGCTCAACAAATATGGGCCAATTCTTTTGGTATTTTCTAGCATTATCAGCAGGGTCATGAGTTACTGAGGGAGAGGTCGCATTGTTAATCCGAATCTGCAAACCCATGCAGTAACATTACCCTATTTTCATTTTGAAGATTGTATTTTCTCTGTCTAGAAGGCATATCAACCAAAGGAACCAAAAACTTTGCATTTCTTTTAAATTTCACAAAAGTGGGCACATTTGTGATTTTGACAAATGCAAACAATGGAGCCATTTGATATATTGTTGTAAGCAGTCTACTTGTCCATCCCATCAGGAATAGTAAGAACCACATGAGATACATTATTATATGCTTATTTGTTTTCTCCATTAACTTTACATTGTCAGAATCTTTTTTAAGTATTTTTTGATACTACATGGCTTCATACTGAATGACATGTGCCTCAAAATAGTATAGTGTATTAGGAACTACTTTGTAAACAAGCTATGTACACTCATGTAGTAGATGCTTTAGGGTTTGGTTGATTAGATTTGTTTGTGAATCAACTAAACAAGCTGTTAAATCGTTCATTTGAATGTAGAGATGATAAAGTTAATGATGTGGATGAGTTCAGTGAGTCACAGACAAAACTTTTAAACAAATGAATGAATGTGATATTTGCAGTGTCAGCAACAAGCATGAGAGATGCAGTAATCAAAAATACCATTCTCATCATTGAAATGGTTATTTAGGAGAAATATAACTTTTTCACAAATAGAATGGTTCAGACTATGACCAGTGCTCTCTAAGGTCTATAAAAATAGCATAGAAAGCATATTGAGGTCAAAGGTTATCGTATATCTATCAGAGACATACCATTTTACAAGTCAGTAAAATGCAACTGAAGGTTTTGGTAGAAAACTAAGAGCCTCAGAGCCAATAAGCCAAGACAATAAAAAAGTATTATTTCTGCTGGCTAAATGGAATGTCACACTACAGCTGCTTTGCAAATTTCCCACCTTTTAACAAATTTGATACAATGTTAGGTTAACAATAAAACATACACTGTATGATACAGGTCATAGGCTGGAATCCCTCCAACAGCAAGCATGCGAGTGACAGGGCATAAACATGTCTTAGCTGGTAATAAGAATGGTAATAAATATACTTACATTTTATGCATCTTGAATTTTCTAAAAACATACTTTCTTAGTTCTGCAAATCCAAATGACATGACCTGTGTCATGGAAAACCTGAGACACACTGAAATTGTACTATAAATTCAACTACATTTCCAACTGAAATCACATTCTCTTTACTGCACTGAAATTGACCCAATAAATCAAGTTCATCATAAGTAGAAAAGCAGAATTGATTTGGATAAATAGAAAAACAAAATCCATCCATTCCAACCAACTGATAAAGTTTTTCAAAGCGCATTCATTTAGGATATGACACTGAATTTCAGTTTTAAGTAGACCACGACAAGACTTTTTTAAAAAACTAATGTCATACAGCATAAATTTAATTACTTTGTTTCTGGTAGTGTATTCCTTTATTAATAAGCCTTAGGTAGGAAAACAAAATAAGTATACAGTAAAAAAGGTTACTGCATTTGCATGGGAAAATATTAACTCATTTTATCAGACTAATACTGCACTCCCAAGGTCATGCAATATTACTCAGAAAAAAAACTTCTTCATATTTTCCCATACAAAGGCAGTAATCTATAATTACTGTACCCCTTTTGTATGGTAGAGTACATACAGAAATCAAACAAGATTTGTATTTATTTTTTTAATCACACGATTTTTCTTTTTCTAGAGTCAGGGCAGTTTAGCATTAGATGCATTATCACGGACAAGTAGCTTTAGTTCAATAGGGGGAGATGACTCTGGCAGAACTTATCTCAGCCCTCACTCTCAGATGATGAAGTTTTACCCCAAGTAAGTACCCAATTTATATTGTTAGCAGAAGCAAAAGGACTGTAACTGTCACTGTCATAAATGAGGTATTCATTGCGGAAAGGCTGGCTTTAAAAGATGGGGATCATTGTTACAGCAGTTGGTATATGGTTAGGTGAAATGACAATACAAGGGTCATCGATAAGGCCTAACAGCATTCATTGCAGTTAAACAGAGCCTAACAGCATAGTTTCTTTGACTTGGAATTATAGGACCTTCACACACCGTAACAACCACAGGTGACTTACCTGTGATACTGGTATTTGGACCAGGTTGTCTCAACTCCAACAGCAAAATGATGTTTGATAGGGCGTTCTAAATTTAATTTGTCATGCAATCGCAAATATTCCTATTCCATTTGTCCAGCAAAAAGCCAGGATGCTATATCTTTACATCAACAATTGAGATCATGTGATGACCATGAGTACAGCAAACTCAGAACCCATGCGCATATGAAGTCTCGGTCAGCTGGATAAATATCTCATGTAAATAATTTGTTTCCATGGAGAAAAATATGAAACAATGAAGATTATTTTGTTGGCAGTGGCAGCAGTGTTGGCTCAGTGTTATAGCTTTGATGTAAGATAATGTTGAACATTTTGTATAAATTCATAAGTTAACTCTCTTCGTATTAACTAACAAAGAATGTAAGCTGCGGTGCAAGAAAAGCAAAACAGTAGTGCGTTCAATGGGATCCTTGTATTTGCCATTAATCATTTCTTTAAGTAAATTGCCAGATATTCTTAGCTCATATTTGTCAGGTTTTTTTAGCTCTACTAGTCAAAGACTAGAAGATATTTTGCATTTGGCCTGTATCTGTCATGCATTGTCCTTGGCAGTTCTGTGTTATTGCTACTACTAAACTTCTTATTGAAAGACATGAAACTTAGCATACACTTTCATCGTGAGCTTTACTTGGTCCTAAATGAAAATGTTGTGATTCAGCATTCACTATGTCAAAAATTGTGTTAACACTACTCCTCTTGAATGCATAGTCATATTGACTAAAAGTCTCTTGTAAAATCTAATTAGCCTTAATGAAAATGGTGCTGATCTGATGTCCAGCATGACTGCCTTGTTGGCCATCTTCAAAATGTTGTTACTGCTGCTTCTCCAGAATTCATGGTCAAATCAACATGGGGTTTTCACTTAAAGACTCCATATGATGTCTAATTGGTTCAAATTGAAAATGATGCAGATTGTGTCTCCAATATGGCGATGATTGTGGAAATATTGAAAATTGTGTTTTCACTACAACTCCTGAACAAATGATCATATTGATGAGGGGTTTTGATGTCTAGTTGGTCATAAATGAAAATGGGACCAATTAGACCTCCAACATGGCAGCCATGGCAACAGTCTTTAAAAAATCTTGTTATCACTAATCCTTGTTGCTTAGCTTGCCAGTTCCCCCCTGCCATTATCCTAATGCCATATATGAGTTACATTTTTTCATTGAGTGGTTTGATTCTGAGTAACAGTTATTCATTTAACTTTAAATGATATTGGAGTATTTCACTGGAAATTGTTTCTTTTAGCTGTATAATAAGGTGTAAAAGAGTTTGACTGAATCTGCTCACCCGAACTCCCCTTTGAATCCAACACAGCATTTGTAAATTGTAGAACAAGTCTTCCTGATAAAGTTACCTTTAGTTATGCTTATCATGACATCTTAACTTTTGCTTGAAAATAATTCCTTTCACTGAATACATAGTGATTGATGACACCATTTGTTCATGTTGTTCAGCATACATCCTAGATTTCAATTCTAATAATTTCTTTTTATCACCTGACCAGACTATTTCACATTGGTTCAATCTGGTCTAAGGCTAAAAAAGGCCACACTGATATTACTTTGTTGCATTTATGACAGTCATTTAATGAGGTCAAAACACTGCATCTTCAAGCCAGAAAGCTTCACAGACTATGCTATAACATTCTTGGTATGTGTTTATTATGGGAAGGTAATTCTTAGGAGGTTTGTTGAAAGCCATCAAAATTGATTCTAAACATTGTACAGGTTTTAGAAGTAAAAATTAGTCATGTACTGCTAAATCATTCATGTATTCTTTTTTTTGAGAGGATTATATATTGTAATATGGTGAAATCTAATTAAGTATTGCATATTCATTTGATTCATAAAAATGTACAATATTTGTGTTTTGTATGTAGTTTATTATTTACATACTTGAAAATTGTGAAGATTGTATTAATATTGGCATGTATTAAGATATTCCATGTACTTAAAATAAAATTTGATGTGAAGACAGGTATCTACTGTAAAATTAGAAATATTATGCAAGAAATTAATTGCTTTTCATGGTTAACAAACATCAACAAAATTAAATCCACCACCCAGTTTTGTTTTAAAATTGAAATTAGGTATTTAAATAAATATTGTGACCTCATCATATGTTATGTGCTTGAAATTGTCCATTAATTCCCAGACTGTAACTTACACCCTCATGAATAATTCTGAATTTACAATATTTCAAGAAATATTTAAATAGCTTATTTAATGTGATGATATTTTATTACCACCATGGATAGCAGTCAGAGGAGGTATGTTGAATTTTTGGACAACAAAAACTTAATCTGACTTTGCATATGATATTCGACATGCTTGTGTGACTGGATGTGTGTAAATCTGACTTTGCATATGATATTCAGCATGCTTGTGTGACTGGATGTGTGTAAATCTAACTTTGCATATGATATTCAGCATGCTTGTGTGACTGGATGTGTGTAAATCTGACTTTGTGTATGATATTCAGCATGCTTGTATGACTGGATGTGTGTAAATCTGACTTTGTGTATGATATTCAGCATGCTTATATGACTGGATGTGTGTAAATCTGACTGTGTATGATATTCAGCATGCTTGTATGACTGGATGTGTGTAAATCTGACTTTGTGTATGATATTCAGCATGCTTGTATGACTGGATGTGTGTAAATCTGACTTTGTGTATGATATTCAGAATGCTTGTATGACTGGATATGTGAATGCATCTAAAGAACTTCCTTTCTGACCTTCTTTATCTACCTGTCATTGTGCATCTTCCTTTCTGTCCTTTATCTACCTGTCATTATGTATCTTCCTTTAAACTAACATCATGGTTCTTGTGTTTAGCTATGCAGCCCCAGACTTGTGGTAAGTAGAAGATTACTAACTGCATGTGGCTTGTCATTGTTTTCTTCATCTAATTATTTTTACCTTTGCACAGCACATCTTTTTTCTTGTTACTTTATTATATGCAAATTGTGTATTTATAATTAGGGTAGAGTGTAGCTTTGCTTTACAATCCTATTTATTTATTTATTTGGTATTTATTTATTTATTTATTATATTTAATAATGTTTGTGCTGTCTGTCCTTCTGTATGGCACTTGTGAGCACAACTACTCGTTGGTTTTGAAGGATTTCCATGAAACTTGATAAATATAATATTTATAACCTGAAAATGTTTATATCGATGCTTCACTCAGCTCCTGCAATTTTTGTTAGAGTTATTGCTATTTTTGGCTTGTAGCAATGTATTACACAATTTCATTAGTACAACTGGTTCTGTGTATTTTTTTTTTTTATTTTGCTGTTCTGAACATAGACAAGAAGACATTATGGAATAGCTTGTTGTTTATTGTCCATTGTGCAACATCCGACGTGCATCCATCTGTTAGAACAAGTTTGTCATTGCTGTTTCTCCTAAACTACTTGGAAGATTTTGGATGATTGCCATGAAACTTTCACACACATTTATTGCAAGGTCTAGTTGGTCCCAAATGAAATTGCTCTGATCTGACATGGAATATGGCTGCCACAGAAGCCATCTTGAGAATCTTGTTATCACTAATCCTTCTGAACAGGAAATCATAATTATATGATGTTTTCACCAAAAGATTTCTTATAATATCTAGGTGGTCTTAAATGAAAATGGTTCTGCTTGGACATCCATTATGGTCAACACAGCACCATCTTCAAAATCGTATTGTTAATCCTCCTGTATGGATGGTCACATGGATGGTCATATTGTCTTGAGGTTTTTCCCCAGAAGCCTTCTTCTAAGGTGTCTCATTTGCCCTTAATGAAAATGGTGCTGATGTTACATCCACTATGGCAACTAATTTGAAATTTTTATCATCACTCAAGAATATCAAAGATGGTTTAACACTCAACATTCACAAAAAAGAGAACTGATCTTTTTTTTGCAATCCTGGAAATATTTTTCAGGCATTAGAGTGTTAGGTTCTTCAGGGGACTCTTGTTGATGGATTGACATGAAAATTGGTAAATATTATGGCAATCACTGAAGATGTGCATATCAACAATCACTTTGGTCCCACAGGTTTTGTTATTGCTCATTTTGTCTTGTTGCTTAATGCAATTTATGATACAATCTCATTAGCACAACTAGTCTCCCAGTGTTTTTATGCATTGAATAAGATTCTGATATTGACAAATCTTTGTGCTGTCCTAAATTTTGTCAAGAATTAACGCTCTTTTTGAATTACATTGGGGTGCAGTATATGACAGAAGTTTGTGAATACAACCACTCTTGCAGTTTTTTGAGTGTATTGCTGTGAAACAAAGTACATATGATCATCATCAATAGATATGCATTTACGCCAATCATTTGAAATTGCACTATTTTCAGAAGAGTTTGGTTCGGGTTTTTTTTTTTTTTTTTTTTATACTGTAGACTGATCTTGATTATGGGGTAGGTGTGGGATGCAGGGGAAGCAAAGATACACTGAGATATCAGCAAATTGCTAACCATATCTCTATTTTTTTTTTTTTTCCTGTATCATGGAAGTCAGTAATGGATTTTTGTATGGTTTGCATCATATATGTAAATGCATGGATAGAAATACAAAGCAATATGTAGCATCAGACTATACAAGAATCCCTCATGTATATTTCTGTCATACTTGTATACATGACACTGAAAGTCACGCACATGCACACACAGGTGCATAAGTGATTGCATGTTACCCAACCATGTTCACTCATCTGTGTTTGGATGTGTTGATGTTTGTTAAAGTAATCTTGTGCTAGACTGAACATAATTTGTCTTAAAATTTAGCACAACATTATTTGGCTTTATCTTTATGATTAGCATTTGACTTTGCTTACTAACATAAATAGGCAAGATAATTTGGGTTAATGAACTTTTTCCACATACAAAAATTACACTGGTATCAAACCACTGTTACCAAAAGGTAAGTTAGTTTTACTCCAGAGTTATCTAAAGTTAATCATTTCATGTCTTTTCATAGAATAAAAACTGATACCATTTATACTTGCTTATAAGTCAAGTCAAACTACAACCAACAAAGATCCTGATCTGCCATAGCATAATGTGCCTGCAGATCAGGGTCTATGCTATTTGTTCTACTGATTACTCCTAACAAACTGCACAAACCCAGATCTGCTGGCACATTATGCAACAGCAGATCTGGGTCTCTGCAGTTTGCAATTGGACTCGTAGGCGAGTATGTATGATCTGGCCTGGAAATCATTAGACTCTCTAGCTTAAGATTTTGCTGTGACCAACCATAAATGACATTGCTTTTCAAAGATTGCTTCTGATTGGCTGAAGGTGGAAACTCAATCTCAGACTCAAGCTCTGAGTTTAATGAAAATTAATAAAGTATTTGTAAAAGGCAGTATCAGCATTGAAGATATTTAGCTTTTAATTTGCCTGTGTAATTTTTTCTGACACTGCATTTTCTTAATGCTTCTAACTTGCATAATTTTGTTGTATTTGTAGCTCACAGACTGTATTATTAATTGTGCTCAATAATACAATGTATTTGAATTTTCAAATAATTATAATTATACATGTACCTGCCAATATAGTAAATAAAGCTTATATCTATAGATTGGAAGAAAACCAATTATGCTGATGTTTTAGTTTATAATGAGACTCTGGGTTATATTGTTCTGAAGAAAATTCCAGATTAAGACCCATGGTGTAGATGCCATGACAAACAATTTTTGCGTGTGATTGGGATAAAGCTAAATATTTATGGTATTTTTCCCATTGATAAGAGATTGGAAGTTTTCTAATGTCAAGATATGAGAGATTACATGAAAGACAAAATCAGCAGGAAATGCCTGGAAAGGCAATAATGTATATGATGCATGATATAGTTAGATTTATTCATTGTGCAGTATTTTTACAATTCTTGTGCAATTTGTGAATGGTTTGGGGTGGCTCGTACAGGTGACGAAGTACCTGTAGAATAGTGTAATTTATGGTTATAACAAAGACTTCTTTTATCTGTAGAATAATGTAATTTATGGTTATAACAAAGACATCTTTTACCTGTAGAATAGTGTAATTTACAGTTATAACAAAGACATCTTTGCTTTTTTAGCCTGAACTTTGAGCAGAAATACCAGACAGAACAAGAAAGAATTGAAGATGCCAGGTAAATCAGTATTAGCATTTTGTAGAGGCAGGTGTGGCATGCCATTTGGTTGTGAGGTTTCATGTTTGATTAATTCTTGGACAGGACCCATACCTTGTTTATTCACAAATCCAGACATGCTTGAATATAATACTGGTCACATGTCTATCAGTATACACCCCAAAACAATTTTGTGATAATGCATAAATTTTTTTTTTAAAATCCCCATTGATCATTTGTTTGTATTTCATTTTGCACAGCAGCTTCACCATAGCCAGACTTTGTGGATGGCATTTATTTAGGTTATGGAAGAAGCCTACCAATGTCATGGTCAAAGATCAAGGTCACTACGACTGAAAAAAGAAATTTATTTTATGTAGTAACACTTATTCTACATCACAGACAGTTTGTAGATGATATTCACTTGGGGTATGGAATACACCTGTCAATTTGGGGGTTAACAGGCCAAAGGTCAAAGTCACTGGCAGAGAAATGAAAAATGATTTTTGCACAATTTTAAGTTTCATTGATGTACATTTTTTCAAGTTTGTGGATGACTTGCACTTTGTCTAAGAAAGAAGACTATTCATCAAGCTCTTCAACAGTTGTGCAAATGACTTCAGACCACCTTACAGTTGAATCACTGTATCACTTTTTACCACCTGGCCACATAGCATCCACACATTGGCCTGTAGATTTCTGTGAGCCAGGCAAATGATGTCAGGCCCACTTGAGCCTTATGTGTGAGGAACAATCAGGTACATGTATGTATATGACACAATGTTTGAAAAATCTGGATGCAGAATATGGTTTGACTGACATATTATTCTTGATATATGTTCTCAGAGTTCTCATCTTTTGTTTCCAATCATTAGAAATTATTATCTTAATTATTTCTTCAAAGGTGTAGAGAAAATAAAAGTCAAAGTATTCAAGTGCACTAAGATTTGTCCCCCAAAAATTAATAATGACTACAACATGATCATTTTGTCCTCTTTAACAGGTTGGGACAAGATAGCAATGTAATCAGAACATTCATTGTTACAGTTTGGGTTTCTACTCATTGTATTTCTGGTCAACACGCATTTCATTTTGGGTTTCCACCCATATCAATTTCAAACTAATTTTTATATCATCTATTTATTGAAATATGAGTGTATGTACCATATATACTCGCATATAGTTGAGTCCATTTGCAAACGACATCTATCCTGAACTGCCATCACATAATGTGCCAGCAGATCATGGTCTATGTTGTTTGTTCTACTGATTTCTCCCAACAAACTGCATAGATATGGATCTATTGGCACATTATATAAAGGCAGGTCAGGGTCTTTGCAGTTTGTAGTTAGACATATAAGAAAGTGTATACTGTAGTTCTAATTCTCAACCATGGGTATTTTGTTTACATTAGAAGCTTAAATTCAGTTATATTTGTTTCATAAGAATAAGAACACATTCTAATGTGTCCTAATTACACTGTTCATTATTTACATTATTCATGTCATGTAGGAGCTTGCATAAGGATATCTAAAAAACATGTAAAACATTTTTAGAGATAAAAGTATCTTCTTCAGATTAACCTCAGGATTTGATAAATAAAGTAGGAAGTTGTTGTATATTATGAATGTAAATCATCATGAAAGGCAAACTTTGGTATTATGGATACTCATTATAATATTTCAATTGCAAGTTTACCCAATTTGTAAGCATTTTTCATACAAAACCAGTAGACACTTGGCCCAGTTTGTAAATGATTGAGGATTTGTATCGAATAAAGTTGAGATGCCAGTTAAGAGTTTTGTCAGTACTTGTTTAGAAAAGATCTACTAACAGCACATCTAATTCTTTACAAGTATGTATACAGCCACTCAAACATAGCCAGGTTGAGGTGTGTGACTGTGTTGTTGTTGTTCTTGTTATCGGTAATAAGGCTAGTATCTAAACTTAAGTTAAATGGAAAGAGTACAGTGTACTAAATGTGACATGTTAACATGGTTTTGTTATCTCTTGTGAAAGAACATACAAGAAACATCTTAACCAATGTGTAAAGATCAGTATATGAAAAATCAAGAATACATGTAACTGTACTTGAAAGAACAAAACACCTAACAGTTCAGGGAAGATAATCAATGGTACCATCATTCTTTGTTCTTGGAGTTATTTCCCTTGTTCCTAGAGGGTTCTGCATTTAGCATACAAAGAGGGAAGTTTGTCATTATGAACAATGTATATTGGTTAACGTAGTTATTAGGAGTGTGAATTTAGTGAAAAAGAGGTATTTTAAATAGCAATTAGCAGTACTCACTGGTGATGGCTAGTTTTAAGGCATAAAAGAAGGGGATGTGGGCAATCAAGTTTTCAAATTGTTTAGAATAACTGCCAATTGTTACATGAATGGATCATATTATGATGTTGTCCATCTGCCCACTGGTTCCCTATTTAGTTTCACACAGTAACTCTCATTTTCAGCATCTATCATTACAAGACTTTGTAAGTAGCTTGTATTTGGGACAAGGAAGAAACATATCAATTTCAGGCTCAAAAGGTTAAAGGTCAGTGTCACACTTTGGCTATAAGAAGGAAAACTGTTTTCACATTAACTTGACTTGTCAACCAGATATCTCGACCTAACTTGTAAATGGCATGTATTTGAGACAAGGAAAAAAGTTATTGACTTCAGTGTCAGAGGTCAAGGTAATAGTGACTTTCAAAAGAAAACTTGTTGCATGATATCTTGAGTTCTTTATCACCTACTTTCACCATAAGATGCCCCATTTCATGGAGAGTTTTGATCAGTTTGGGTATGATTTGTGGACAAAATTGCAGAAATTTAGAGCCCTACATAATTCTAAAATATTTTTCATTAGGACAGGGACAGTTTATAAGCCCCAAAAGGCCCCTAATTCCTGCTCAGCTCTGAATCTGTAAGAGATTAAGCGATGAAATGTTATACTCTTGTTTATCAACAAC
Organism: Megalonaias nervosa; assembly: GCA_016617855.1. NCBI lineage: Eukaryota > Metazoa > Mollusca > Bivalvia > Unionida > Unionidae > Megalonaias > Megalonaias nervosa. The sequence goes on along the minus strand of JAECUM010000278.1, from coordinate 132,835 downwards.
AGTTCTGTTGAACATCATTTGTCACATTTAGGCTGTATTCTGTGTATTACCCGTGACTTCTATCAGTGATTCATGCAATTATTGCTATCAGCTGTATGTGAGCTTGATGTTAAAAAGTTAATTTTCTCTACATGGATCAATAATATTTAAAAGGTTTAACTTTATTCCTGTAGCCTTCTAGTAAGGATGGAACATTGAGACATAAACACCTGCAAAATGGGTTTTTTTGGGGGGAAGAGGTTTAAACCTAACCCCAATTATGATATATAGTCTGTTCAATTTACATGCCATTAACATGGTTTGTTTATTCAGGGAACATCCTGATCAATAGAATTTCTAACCACTCCCATCAAATTATATGTTTGATTAAGTTTATGAACCATTGTTCATACAGCTAATAATGTCAAATTGTGAAAATAAATGAATCCTCATCCATTTTTAGAATGATTATACACTAAACTCTTTCTCGTGTGGAAAAGCAACCTCTCACTGCCCAAAGACTGGGTTTGGAGTTGATGCACATATGTGCATATATTTTCAGATTAGATATTAACAACCCATGCTTAAGTTGGATAAGTCTTTTGGAAAATTAAACCCTCTGTATATACCAGCAAATAACATGTAAATAAAAACAAGTACATGTGTTGGGTTCTGGAAACACTGAAAAGAGCCAGCCAGTGGTAATCTGAAAGGTACTATACATTTCTGTACGTAAGTTTAATCCAGAAGCTGAATCGTTTTATGTGGCTGGGAACAGTTTGATTTGCTTGTCAGTTCATTCATGCAGTTTAGATAGAGTAGAAAATATCATATCCATTCATGCTTTGCAATTTCATGGCCTAGTTAGCTCTATTGGTCAGAGACCAGAAGAGTTTATGGAATTGCCTTTCTTCCATCACCCATCTGTCCATTAGTACAACTTTGATATTGCTTCTTTTCCTAAACTACTTGATGGATTGGTATGAAACTTGAATCACACATTGCCTATAGTCTGAATATACCTCCCCGTTTGTTTGTACCCCCCTACCAATTTAAAAGACGAAAAGCATAAATTAGATAAAAGATGGACAGAACTTAGTTCATTTATTGATTTATAATTTAAAACTTGATTATGCTGGAGTAGGACCATAACACTGTTATTGTTTCTGCGTTTCATTCCAAACGTAAGTTTCCAGGCTAAAAGACAGCCTGTTCGCCAGTCATTTCCAGTTCCAGGACAAGTCCGTTTTCAGCGAAGAAGTGCATGCATGATTACACATGTATGTACATAGAAGGAAAATACTATGTCATCTGCTTCCGATATTTACAATGTCAAATCAATCAAAGCAAAATAATGAAAAGTACAAATTTGCCTTTCACATGGATGTAACAAGCAGTGTAATTTCTATGTACATGTGTGCAAAGGATATAAATCTAAACTCTTAACATTATGGTAATTTATGGAATTATCCAGCAGTTACCGAATAGGATGAACTATGTCACAATGTTGTCTGAGGACATCAGCTTGCCCATAGTGTACGCAACATGGCACCGTGTTAGTATGGAAAGTCCGTTAAGCATGAAAGGCACAGAAAATGCCAGTGTAAGGTCATTCTGGTCACATTCAGGTTAGAAATTATAAATCAATGAATGAATCGACTAAGTTCTGTGCACTTTTTATCACATTAAAGATTACCATTATTGAAATTGGTAGGGGGTACAAACAAATGGGGAGGTATATTCAGACTATAGTTGGTCTTACATGAAAGTCTATGATTTGGTGCTTTACAGCACATCAGCTCAAGTAGGTTATTTGGTGCTGAGACAATTGCAGTAAAGTGCCTTGCTCAAGGATACACCATGGTAGCTGACCCAGGCAGGTGTGATGGTAGGATTTGAGCCTGCACCCTTGCAGTTGTGAATCCAGCATGCTTGCCATTGAGCCAGCACACCTTCTGTGCATATAGTGCCACTTTGTCATCCAAGATGGGTGGCCGTCTTTAAAACTTTCTTATTGCTACTCACCCTGAAAGGATGGTCATATGAACATGAGGTTTTCACTAAAAGACTTGTTATGATGTCAGGTTGATCCTAAATTAAAATAATAATAATAATAATAATAACAATATTAATAATAATAATAATAATAATAATGTCATCAGTGGTGGTGTATTCATTCCAAATTTCAAGGAGTAATGGAGTAATAATATCTTCCATGTCTCTAATATTCATATTCAGTAATTAATAATTGGGGTTTTTTTTGGGGGGGGGGTATTTTTTTAAGCAGTTTAACATCAGGCACTATATCTTTGACTATAGTTACAGCTCAACATTCAAGGGATTTGGTGTAATAACTGGAGTGGAATAAGCTAATACCTACTGCCATAATTAATACAGTGGATTTATGAAAATATTGAGTTAGTATAAACGAAATTTAATGTGCACATTATCAGTTATTGAAGAGAATTTTGGAAACCTGTTCAAAACAAAGGATTTTTGGTAATCCAAGATCAATACCCAAGTGGACTAAGTTGAACTACAATGAGTATATCTAAGCTTCAGATGATATATCATTTACTGCACTGGCACAGGATAGAAGAAATCCATCAGTGTTAACATCAGGATAAAAATGGTGCTGATTCTACAGCAAATATGACCACTGTGGCAGTCATCATGAAAATCTTGTTATAACTTTTCCTTCTGAGAGCTGTCATATTGACATGGATTTTTCACCAGAAGACTTCTTATTATATCTTGTTGGTTCTAAATGAAAAACAGTGCCATTCTGAACTCCAATATGGTCAACTTGGTCACCATTTTGAAAATCATGTTATTGTGCTTCTCCTTCTAAATGAAAAACCATAGCAACAACTCATTATGTCTAGTTGATTCGTAGTGTAAATGGTGCCAAACTGACTTCAAATCTTGTTATTACTACTCCTTGGTTGATGATCATGTCCATGTGGGTTTTCACCAAAAGACTTGTTATGATGCGTAGCTGACCCTAAATGAAAATGATGCAGATGTAACATCCAATACTTTCACCACTGTGGCCATCTTGAAAAGTTATTTATTCTTACTCCTTCTGGATGGAGGGTCTTGTCAAGAAGAGGTTTTCTCAAAAAGACTTCTTACGCTGTCCAATTGGTTCTAATGGAAAGTGGTGCTGACCTGATAGCCAATATGGCTTCCATGGCAATTATTTTGAAAATGTTATTGCTACTTGTCCTAAACAGAAAGTCATCTTGACGTTGGGTTTTCACCAAAATATGTCTTATGATATCTGTTTGGTCCTGTATTAAAAGTGTGCCAATTCTTGCATCCAATATGGCCGCCACCATGATTGTCATTTTGAACTTGCATCCAATATGGCCACCTCTACGATTGTCATTTTGAAACTCTTGTCACTACTCCTTCTGTGTGGATGGTCATATTGATATAGTATTTTTACCAAGATTTCTAATGATGTCTGGTTGTTCCTAAAATGAAAGCAGTACTTATCTGACATCTAGTATGGACACAGCAGTGGCCAATTTGCAGATCTTATTATCACTCAAGAGGCTATTCTGATGGCCTAAGTGGTTAGAGCATCCACTTCAGATACAGTAGGATGCAGGTTTGAAACTGGCCTGGTTAAGCCAAAGACTGATAAAAATGGCACTTGCAGTTGCCTTGCTCGGTGCTCAGCATTAAGAGGTTAGTGTTACGACTGGTTGGCCTGATGTTATGATAATGTAACTGGGTTGGATATGATGCTACATGTCTGCGGCATGATGCCCTGTTGCTAGACATCATTATAAACTGCCACACTGCAGACATTGTAACAGTATGACTGGAAAATTGTTAAAGCTATGTTAAAAATCCAAATCACACTCACACTCTAGATGAAAATATTGTTCATCTAACCTCTGACGAGATACCATAGTAGCAGTCTTTAAATTCTGTGACAGTCTTTAAATAACGTGACTGGGTGGGACATCATGCTACATGTCTGCAGCATGATTCCCCAGTGCTAAACATCACTATAAATTGCCACACTGTTGACATCATAGCGATGTGACAGGAAAATTGTTAAAGCTGTGTTAAAAATCCAAATCACATATCCACATATCACTCAAGAATAATATCAGAAATTGTTTCAACACTCCTTAACACAAAAAAAAATAAAATGTCTTATCTTGGATCCCTGGATATTCTTTTCAGTCCGTAGAATGTTAGTCCCTTCAAGGGACTGTTTTTCTTCTGTTAGTCTCCTTGTTTAGTTTGCATGATGTTTCAGATTATTTAAGATACAAGGATGAAACTTACACAGGCAGATGGAAAATAAGTTTCAGCACTATGTCCCATTGTCTTGGTTCCACCTTAAATTGACATAGTCAGGTCATTCCATTGGGTATGGCCATCTTTCGGGTTTTCCAAAGAATTTCCAAATAAAATTGTAGGATTGTTCATACACATCATGTAATAGGTTTTATAGAAAGTGTTCTTTGGGAGACTTTATTTTGCATGAAATAGAGATCAATATTTGTATGCTGGTAGAGAAGATTAGCAGAGTTATCTCAGTTATTTCTGGAAATACTTTTTTCTGTCAAAGGTTATAGGGCAAAGCTTAATTGCCTAATTAATCAGTTAAGCTTAATTGCTTAATTAATCTGTTAACTTAATTGAATATAATCTGTTGCTCTGACACTCTTAATAATTAGTTAAATATTTCACTTTCCTCCAAATTTATTATTTCAGGTTTGATTTCCAAATTAATAAAAAATAGTAATCTTTTTTATCACATGTGTCATGAAAATATTTCATTACAAAACATGAACATGTTTACAAAATATACACATTTATATGTCACCTTCATATAGTTTTATCATGCCAAATCTTTATCATAGTTCAGATACAATCACTTTCATTTGAATATGAGCTTTCTTTTTCCTGCATAAGAAATACATTGCTTGTTTGTTTAAGCTGAAAATTATCTGAAAACATTACACTGAGCCAAATGGATTGTTTCCAAGACCTTTGATATTCTCACAGTGCTAATCTATATCCCCATATATCTATATTGTGTGGCCTGCCATATATACATTGATCTGGGCAAGTGATTCATTCAATTTTGCATGTGCATTTCAACTTGGAGGAACATTTCTTTTTGCATTATGAATACTGGCTTGAAGACTTTGGAGTCATTATATAACCATTCTTTACCAGCCAGTTATGGGATGTAATACATTTTTCTGTTAAGTGAGGTGGTTGTTGTTGAAAGGAAGAAAAGCTTCTGGCTGTATATGAGAGGTGATTGCTGAAAGGAGATACCTTTAGGGAAAGTTGCACTGTACAGTAAAACCAGTACTAACAGATGCCTGGTTTGCAAGGCATCTACTTAGAATGAACACACTTTAATAATACCATTTTTAGTGCTACTGGTCATAAGACCAGAAGAATTTGTGGGATGGCCTGTTTTCTGTCCTCCATTGTCCATCTGGGTGTTAATTAGCAAATTTTATTATCACTACTACACCTAAACTACTTGGAGGATTGCCATGAGACATTCATCCCAAGATCTAGTGGCCTTTTATAAAAATGATGCTGCTTAGGTATCCATTATGTCAATTACAGCAGCCATCTTAAAAATCCAGTTATGGCTACATCTCATGAATGCATGATTTTATCAACATGATATTTTCACTGATGTCTTGTGATGTCTAGTTGGTCCAGATTGAAAATGGTGCCAATCTGAATTCTTAAAAATCTTGTTATTGCTTCTTCTCCTGAACGGAAAGTTATATTGACATGTGGTTTCACTATAAGACTTCTTACGATGTCTGGTAAATCCTAAATGAAAATGGTTCCACCCTGACATCTAATTTGGCCATCATAGTGGTCATCTTGAATGTGATGCTTTTGTTACTCCTGAATAGAAAGACATATCAGCATTGGATTTTCACCAGAATATTTGTATCTTGTTGGTTCTAAATGAAAATGATGATGCTCTGACCTCTGACCTCAAATATGGCCACTATGGCAGTCATCTTGAAAATCTTCTTTTCACTATTCCTATTGGAAGTATGTATTGAATGGGGTTTAATATCAGAGTGCATGCAACATTTTGAAATTTCATGTTGAATATGATACCTATCTGCTTGTGCACAAATCTTAAATTTGGCATATATGTCATGATGTCCATCCATCAGTCTGTTAGCATTTGCTTGTCTGGCCCAAACTTTATAACAATTGGAAAAGTTTTCATGCAATTTTCATTAATATATATCATGATTATATGGTGTGTTGCATGCCATAGCCATGCTCCTTGCCTTAAGGTCAAGGTCATTGCAAGGTAAAATTTAGTTCATTGTATCCTTATCTGCAGGATGACATTTGAACTACCGAAGGTATTTTTAATTAAACTTTGCTCAGGTATATATCAGGACTAGACAGTGTGAATGTGCAGTAGCAATGCCCATTCATCTGACTCAAGGTCACAGGAAGAGAAAATGTAATTCTGTGACCTATATCATTACCTTGAGTATAACATCTGAACCAATGAAGATGTTTTTTATGAAACTTTAGTCACTTACGTCTTATATTGATGATGTGGTACATGTCATAGCCATGTCCCCAACACAAGGTCATGGTTATTGCAAGGCAGAATTTAACTGTCATGTATCCTGTTGCAGGTATAACTTTTGAACCACTGAAGATACTTTGATTAAACTTTAGCCAGAATCACATCTTATTATATAGCAGACTTTTCTCTAGCTCAGACATCAAGGTCGTTGGTAAGGTGAAGGTCACATGGCAGAGGAGTCCTGTGTTGTTTGTGGCACTCTTATTTTAACAATAATATAACTATGTGATACTCTTATTTTAGTAATATCATAACTACAAAAAGGTACTTGTATTTTAACAATATTATAAATATGTTGTGTCAGTCTTATTTGAACAATAATATCACTATAGTTTTGATAAGAAAATTAATCGGATATACAGCTTCCTTTTTGTCTTTCATGATATTTACTAAAGTACCTAACATTTTTTATTTTTTATTTAACATACGAATGTAAACAAAGACTAACAAAAGAATGGGATTGCATGCACTTTCACAGAGAAGGTGAATTTTATGCACTCTTAACGTCATAATTTTTTTTGTTGAAGATGGTACATGTACCATCATAGCATCTTATTCTTCTGTCACAATTCAGGGTTGATCCACTGGTAGATTTTTGAAGCAATGGCAATGGAATCCAGTTGCATGTACTAGTGAACCGTGTCTTAGAATAAGGATGTCAGAAACTGGCTTTCAGAGCATGGTGGCATAGTGCTTTAAGAGTGCCAGAATCACAACTGAAAATCATGAATCTTGTTACCAGACTTTTAAATTCATAAGCAACAGCTGCAAATTTTGCTTTGTAATTTTACCCTGTATTTCCTGACTTGTGTGAGAAATTATCACAAAGGTATATTTTAACATACTGAAGCCACGGATAAGGTAATTGTTTATATGATTTTCTCATGTGAGAGCAAGTTAGTGAAATTACTTTTTCTGCTTGTACATTCCTCTTAAACAGAGCAGTATGCCATTAAAAATGTTTTTAAGCCAGTCAAATACATCATAAGTATTCATTCTTTAATATTTTCTGCATACTTGTTATCATTTTTTTGCACAGGCAAAAATGTAGGCTGTACATACTAGGGTTAGACAAATCACTAAGATATGTGGTAGTCTCTCTGGCTACCAAATGGGAAACTATGGTAGCCCACAACAAATTTGGTAGTCCATAGTTTTCAATGGAAAAACATTTGAAAGTACAAATTACAAGTACCTGTAAATAGCAGGCTGGTTTTATTTTTCTGACTCATGGTACTCTAACACACAATATAAATCATTTTTCTGACTTAGGTTATTAGAATTTTCTCCATCACTGTCACTGTTTTCTTTTTCTCCAGCAAGGACTTTTTCTGCATCTAACCAACTTAAGGTACTTTTCCAATGCACCTGAAATGTTCATCATTGTTGTCATATATTTTGTCTTAGTCTTTTTGGTTATAGGCTGTATCAATCACATTAAGTCTTTTGCTCGACCTGCTTGAAGAACTACTGTTTGTCTTTTAAAACCTTAATGCAACATGCTGTTCATTTTCAGTGTAGCAATGTATTTTTACATAACTTGTTTTGTTGACATTCCCACATTGATAGACTTTCTTACCAAGACATGCAGTATAGAATTTTTTTGCATCAGAGTTTATGATCTTTAAATTTGCAGATTTTTGTGGATTTTTAGCACACTTGGTCACATGGACAAGTGAGTTTATGGTATGACCCAGTGTATGGTTTGCATTATTTATTGTCAGGTTTTTGTCTTTTGTTGTCCATCAGCAATGATATGTTTGACATCTTCTCATTTAGATAAGTTTGTGGAACCTTGGTGGAAATATTTGTTAGGACAAGGTCTGCCAAAATTATATCTTGGATGACTCACATAGCAACAGTGTGGCTTCTGTAGCAACCAAAATGGAAACCTTATTTGAGACTTCTAATGGTTAAGCGAGGTTTTACCAAACTTTGGCTGGAATATTTATTAGGACATATGTTCAGTTAAAATTTTGACCTAGTAATGGTGTGGCTTTCTTTGCAACCATGCAGAAAACCAATTTTTGATTTATTCTCTTGAACAGCTTTGCAGATTTTGATCAAACCTGTTATGAATGTTTCTTAGTGCATGTTTTAGCAAAATTGTTTTATGAGTGGCTCTGTGGCTTCCATAGACGTTATGGGGAAAACCATTGTTTGACTTAAATAGAATGTCTAAGCCAGTTTTAATCATACATGGCAGGAATATATCCTAGCTCATGTTATTAAAAATGTCTGTTATGGCATTGCTAGCAGTGGTGTGACTACTGTAGCAAGCATGCATACCAAAAACATATATACATGTATTCTACAGAATAATTGACATAGTTTTTTCACACTCAAAGGGAATGTTTATTAGGACATGCTGTATTAAAATTATATTCAGGATGAGTGCCCTAGTAATGGTATGACTTTCTTAGCAACATGGTCAAAAACCTGTTTCAGCTTCTTGAGAGCAATTGAACTGATATCAAAATTGATGGATGCATTTCCTTGGCCAGGCTTTGTCAGAATTATGTCCTCAATGGCTTCCCAGGCAGCAATGTGACTTAGCAGCCGGGTGAAAACCTTTTTTTTTTTTTGACTTCTTTCAAACAGCTGATCCAGTTTATCCTGGTATAAATGTTTCTTAGGGTAGGCTGTATAAAATGTTGTGTCTGGGTTGTTGCCCCTAGTGACAATGTGGTTACCTTGGCAATCATATGGAAAATGTATTTCAACTTCTTCTCAAGAACTACAGAGCCAGAATCGTTCAAATGTGCTGTGAATATTTCTTAGGACATGCTTTATCAGGATTATATTCACCGTGGCTTCCCTAACAATGATGCGACTTCCATAGCAACCAGGTCTCCCATAAGATATGACTATTATTACTAATATATTTTTTTTTTTATAAATATATTGGATGACTTTCTTTCCCAAATTGTCTTTTTAACATATCCAACCAACTGTGATAGGTAGAATTCTAGCATTAATACCTTTTACATAAATTTAGTACAAAAGATGCCAATGCACAATCTAGTCCAGCTCCAGTTGGTCAGAGCATTAACGCTGTTAAACATAATGTCCAGTACCACCAGTTCCTTACAGATACTGTAGCTTAAACTTGAACTGACCTGGTTGTCTTTTAGCTCCAGGCAACTGCCTGTTTACTGAATTTGCCATTTATACCAAGGTGTGCCAGGTGATTTATATCAGACCCATCTGTGGCTCTTGCTCTATGTTAGTTTTGTGGAACTTATTTATAAATTTGTTGTGGTCAACCTGCATGTACTGTATGCAAATTAATGTTATGCTATCATGGATTGTTCATAGGATGATGTCAGCACTATGCCATTTCTGTATAACACTTATTCATTTCTCTAGTTTCATTGTTCTGTACTATTCATATTGATTATCATGGTATTTTTTCTTATGCAAGATTCATTTTGAAGGAGAATTTAATCTGAAAGGATAGATCCAATGGCCTAGTGGTTAGAGCATCTGCCTCAGATGCAGGAGGTCACGGGTTCTAACCCCAACAAAGTCATAACAAAGACATAAAAATGGTACTAACAGCTTCCTCGCTAGGCACTCAGCATTAAGAGGTTAGTGTATGGGCTGGTCGGCCTGGTGTCAGGATAATGTGATTGGGTGGGACATCGTGCTACATGTCTGCACATGATGCCTCAGTGCTAGACATGACTATAAACTACCACACTGCAGACATCGTAGTGATATGACTGAAATGTTCTTAAAGCTAAGTTAAAAATCCAAATCACACACACAGACATACTCAGTCTGAAAGGTACTAAAATGTGTTTTTGGGTACAATATTGTAAATGCAAAAGGTATTATAACATTGAATTTTAAGGGGTACCATATTGCTGTATTTCAGTAATTTATAATAAATATGTTCAATAAAAAATATGTACAGGTACTCAACACTGGACTATTTTGGGGTATCATATTGAACACCCCTGGTGCAATGAAAAAAAGGGCTCCATTACCAGACACATTGGCTACCATACAGTTATTGTTTACATTTATATGACCTTTGATAGCTGAAATTAACAGAGAATAAATTAAAGACCGCATGACAATGTTGTGTGGACTGTATTATTATTTTGAATAGAGTGAATTATATCCCAGTCTGGTGTGTATTTCGCTATATCATTTGGTACAAGCAGTATTTGAGTGTGTCAAATAATGGGTGAGTTAAGAGATGAAAAAGATAAGACAAAGGTGAGTTAAGAAATGAAAAAGGATATGAAAAAGTTAAACATTCTAGTCTCAGCAAGTTTTCCTCTATAATAAGAAAACAGTTATGTTAGTATTTACTGAATATTTTCTCCCAGTATCAGATTTCCAATGTTGAATGTGCATATTGAGCAATATGGTATATGGGCACTTATTGAGGATTATGTGCAGTGTCATGTGATCTTTCGGATTGCCTCCTTTATAAAGAATAAAGGCATGAAATGTTTAGTTAATGTTGTCCCCACTTTATACTTATCAGCTAGATAATGCCATTTAAATCAGTGAACTGGGGAACCATGTTCCTATGTAAGGTATGGGAATGATATTTTTCGCTCTTTTTTTTTATGCCCCATCCATGACCAAATTGCATGGTTATTTAGTGTTAGGTTTGTTCATCTGTCAGCCATATATATGTGTCCTGAAATTCTTGTGTCATCGTATTTATACATCAGCTAGAAAGTGTCACCACCCAGAGTCAAGTAACTGATTACAGTCACTAAGTTCCAGTTTTCAATACCATTGTAATTTTCATGCCATCTTCTACCTCTTCATATGCCTTAGTTGACACTAGAATCCATTAATGATTCTTTCTCTGTAGAAATTGACTGAACGTTATGCATAACTCTTTCATTTAATCAATAAAACCACTTAAGATGTAATTAGTTTTTCAAACATCATAATTTTTCAACGCCTGTCAAACCTGCTTAAAAGGCATATGGTACATGTTAATTATTGCCCATATTTGTGGGAGTGTCACACAATTTTGGCTTTCCTCTTGCACTTCTGTGTGGGAGATGATATCACATGCACTTAGAAAAAAATACAAAACATAGACAATATTTTAGAACTAAGCACTGACTGAGCAAACAAATAAATGAAAATGATAATGGTAAAACTGATTATAAACCTGTAGGTATACAGATGTATCATTACATCAGTGATACAAATTCTTGCAGATTTGCAGAACATTACTGTATACATTTCAAAATAAAACTAATTAAAATATTATTTCTCTAACATATTATTTTATGCACTGTCTTCATATAAGTTCTAAAGTACAACTGATTAATATTGCCATGTCTGCAGTAGTTGCCACAAAAGGCAAGACATAGCAGTTTCTGTGCCCATCCATCCATCCATCCATCTGTGCATCCATATATCATTAACTTTTGCTTCAAGTTTGTTTGAGGGTTTTTTGCTTTTTTTTTTATAAAGGGCATTATCACCAGCATTTATCAGGGGATCATCATCAGACTTTGCCCACAGGTGCACTGAGGTGGGGATGGTTGTGGGGAAGGGGGGTATCCCTAGAGATTGATGGCCTTGAACTTCACTGGAAGCACTTATTTACAGAAGGTGAGTGGTTGGTGGTTCAGGTTTTTGGGATCTGGCATTTCTGTCAGTTATTGCAGTGGAAGAATCGGCATCAAAGAAAAGATGATTAGCAAAGGAAATATAAATTACTACAGGTGTGGAAGTTAAAGGCCAGGATCACAGTGGTCAGTTTCTTGTATCTTTTGAGGAAAAAAGCTATGGACAGACATTAGACTTCTAACCTAATTCACAAGTATACTTGGAAAATCCTTGGCAATGATAGATTCAGGTATCAAATGTCAAGGTCATAGATTGAATTATTTTATATTTTTTTGTTTTGGGGGTAAATCATTAAGAATTGTATGAAGGGGGTATATCTTCAGTTTTCATTCATTAGCAGAAGATTTGGTTTGGTTTGGTATTTTATGACAAAGCAATGCATGACTGTTATTGAGAGTAGGAGTAATCTGAGTAAAGTGCCTTGCCCATGGACAAACCATGGCAGCTGACACGGGCAATTGGAGTAAAGTGCCTTGCCCATGGACAAACCATGGTAGCTGACACAGGCAATTGGAGTAAAGTGCCTTGCCCATGGACAAACCATGGTAGCTGACACAGGCAATTGGAGTAAAGTGCCTTGACCAGGGATATACTGTGTTAGCTGCAGTTGGTTGGTCTGATGATAGGATTTGAACCTGCACTCTTCTGGTCATGTATGCATCATGCTAACAGTGGAGTGGTTAAAGGGTCAGATGTCAAGGTCACAAGAGATTGTTTAATCATGTGGTAATATGGCTGTGTCTGCACAATTTCAGGCAAGACAATAAATTTATTATTATTCTTGTTATTATTATCATTATTATTAGACAAATTTGTAGACTTTTCCTCAGTTACAAATAAGATTATCTTGTGAGAAAGGCTATCAAGATTGGGGCTAAACGTGCACAGCAATTTAACTCTCAGCCTCACCCAGTACCTCTGTTTTACCTCTGGGCCTCCCCCCCCAGGTGATTGACAAATTACTGTACACTATCTTTTTTGTACACCAAACTGAGCCCTTATTAGCCTTACACTTGTAAAATTTCATGGGGATATTCTTTCCATACATGGGTATGACCAGTTGGCTAATTTATTTTAATTTTTTAATTTTTTTTAAATACCTCCTGAGTCATATGTCTAACATGTCTGAGAGCTGGCATATATGATCAATTACTCAACAACTGTCAACCCTTATTAGACTTGGACCCTGTGTAATGCCTTTGGGTCTGTCCCTACCGGCTTGAACTTATGCCCAGGGTCACAACTTGGAAACTGCCAAGATCTCCATGTTATAACAATATACACACTTACTGGACATGAAAGGACAAATTTATACCTGAAACTGTCTTCGACCCAGGAGTCCATCCCTACCTCCATGGAATAAGCCCCTGGGGCATAACTTGGAAACTATTGAGATCCCTTCCCAGTAATGATATACACATACTTGGCTGAAAAGATAAATTTGTACATGCAACTGACTTTGACCCTTGGGTGCATTCCTACCCTTGAGTATTTAGCCCTTGAGTCATAACTCAAAAACTATTGAGATCCCCTCCCTATACTTTTATATACACACCTAAAGGGCATGAAAAGACAGATTTATCCATGCAACTGACATTTGCATTAAGATCTGTCCTTAACCCCTAAGGGACTCAGCCCTGATATCGTTTAATGATTTAAAAACTATTGAAAACCCATGTAACTAGCTGGACATGAGAGGACAAATGCACATGCATGTAAGTGACATTTGCTTTTTGGAGCAGTCCTTACCACCCAAGAGATTGGAACTTAAGGGCTAAGGAGAAGCACCATGAGATATCAACAATGTGCTGTAGTGGGACCTTAGAGCTGACTAAAACTTTTGCTGATTAATCAGCAGTATATGATTTTTTTTGTAAATGACTTTGCTTCCTTTTGTATATATATAATAGAGGAATTAAACTTGTATTGATATCTTCTACAGGCATTACAAAATGGAATGATGTTTTTATTTGAATACTTGTTCACTGTATCCATTTTTGTATGCTGGCCATAAAGCCGACATTTTCATTCATTAAAAACATTGCCAAATGTCAAGAAGTCATATAATCAGAAGGGGGTTGCATAGCATGTTTATTTGAAGCACTCTTGTTAATTGAGTCATATATATATATATATATATATATATATATATATATATATATATATATATATATATATATATATAAATAAATAAAAGAATTTGAATTAAATTTCTACTCCATACCTGATGTATCTGTACAGGTAAGTTAAGGTACTGGAATGCTACAAGGTATACAGATGGTGTACATGTCTGCCAAACCTTGTTTCTTTTTTTTGGCATAAGTTATAATGTTTTCAAGTTGGCTGATCTTAACAGATTACCAAGTTTCACCTAGCTTTTTTCTTTTGAAAGGCAGACCCAAGGACTGCTCAGTTTTGTGTCAAGGTCAATTATTCAATTCCTTCAGTTGTGTCAAGAAGTACATTTGATAGACCTTGATTGAACTATGACAGTGATGTGATCATCAAAGTAGGAAAATATTCTGAAATGGAGAACTGAGGTGAGGGCATACACGGTAATGTAAAAACTTGGCATACAGGTTGTAATGGGTATCTCAGTTTAAATGATTTTAATCCTCCCTTAACAGCATTACATTTGTTGACTTAGGTAGTGCATTAAAGATTGGACTGATAATATCATACGTAGCTTTTGTAGCTTTTCCTGGTCGGCAGAGGAGACTAGAATTTACAAGAAAATAAAATTACCTTCATGATGAAATGTCACGTTTGAACCATAACAGAAAGGATTTGAAATGAAGATATGTGAATTATACAGGCATAAAATAACATAGCATTGGGGGGGGCTCCATTTTCCATCAGAAAGATATGTGAAGATGTCAGTGGTAATCTGCATGTATTACGTGAAAGAAAGCAATTCACCACTTTGATAATTTTGTGAAGATATGGTAACCTGCATGTATTGTGTGAAGAGGAAGGAATTCACCACTGATAAATTTGTGAGGATATGGTAACCTGCATGCACTGTGTGAAAAGAAAGGAATTCATCACTTTGATAACTTTTTAATGATGTGGTAATCTGCATGTGTTGTGTGAAAAGAAAGGAATTCATCACTTTTAAAAAATTTTGTATTCAGTTTATGAATATAGAGTGCATCTAAGTATCATGTGGAGATATCTATAAATACTTTTCCATGGGGCTGATACTGAATCATTCAGTCATGTTGTTCATTCATCCATAGAAATCTTTTAACTTGAAGGCTGATAAATTTCAACTATACATTGAATCAAAAATGTGTGTTGTAAAGATGTTCAAAAATCACATCCCTCAGGATCTGAGGATTTGTTTTAGTAGATTTAACTGAACAATATCAACATGGCCTTGTAGTAATGTCAGTAAGCTATTCAAAACATACAACTCGTACTGATGTCAGTAAAATGTACAACATACAACTTGTACTTATGTCAGTAAAATGTACAACATACAGCTCATACTTATGTCAGTAAAATGTACAACATACAACTTTTTTAATGCTGTTAATCTTGCTTTCTAAATTTTATAGCATCCAGGTCACTATAAACCAGAAACCAAACTCATAACTGTGTGAAGGTTTGGCTGTGGATGTGTATCTTGTGGGTGATAAAACGTCACTTGATTTGTCTGCCACTGAATGTTTTGTTTGCTTTCCAGTGAATCAGCGGATACAAAATCCTTTGAACTGTGTTAGTCAAGTGCTTCTCCACAGAACAGATAAATATTCTGTCATGCTTTTCTCAGTTGACGCCATCTTTAGGAATCCCATCAACTGCTTGAGAGACTAGATGATGTACATGCAGCTTGTTCCATGAACATGATCTGAATTAATTTTATTTATCAACCTGGAGGTAGAGCCATTTTCTGTTTTGAATAACTAGAGACAGTTGATGCCTGTGTATTGATCCATAGTATATCATTGTACCAGTAATAAAGGAATGAGTTAATCGAAGGAGATAATGGGTGCTTGTTTATGGACATAATATCCACATATGAAATGGCAGAAACACTTTTGGTGAATCTTTATACCATGGATGCATAATTCATATAGTTGCTAGATGATATCCACAGAGAATTGGTGGAGGCTGTAACGTGTTGCATGCATTCAGGATGGAAAATATATATAATGGTTGTGCCGATTGAATTTAGGAGTTATCAGCTTGGGCAAAACTGATATTTGTGAATAGTAGGATTTGAAAATTGAGGGTAACTGCACAAACATTCATGTCCAAATTAGCTTAAATAAAGAGTGTTGTTAATCAATGTGTTGTAAAAGAGAAGGCCCCTGGAAGTCCAAATTAACTGCATGGAGTATTTTATATTATGTGTGCTCGGGCTTCATTTAGGTCACTCTTGATTTGAATGGTTCGGTGCTTTATGTCATAGCAACACAAATAGATTATTTTGTGCCAGGGCAATTGGAGTTAAGTTCATTGCCCAAGGACACACAACAATAGCAGACTTGGGTTGATTCAATGTTAGGATTCAAACCTGGATGCTTTTGGTCACAAGTTTGGCATTCTGACCACTGATGCACTGCAGCTCTTCACACTAGATTGGAATAGGCATTCTATAATGCCAAAAGCTGGGATCAGCTCTGTAAGATTATCATTGTCCATCTTGCATTAGTGTTATTTATTTTATTAAGACAAGTTAACAGTTTGATGCAGGAGTTACATTCAGTGAAGAGATGGATTTTTATAGAAAGAAACTTTCTTCCCAGTATAAACTTTGATCGAAAGCTGTTATAACACGATGATCATATTCTTCCAGCTTCTAGCACTTTACATCATCCTTCTCAGGTAATGCATGCACAATATTGAATTTTAACTGTGTTCATGTAAATTTTTCATAGCTTTTTCATATAACCATATATACTCACTTATAACACAAAAGTCCAACTGCAAACTGCACAGACCCAGATCTGCCATCGCATAATGCGCTGGCAGATCCTGGTCTGTGCAGTTCGTTATGAGTAATCAGCAGAACAAAACATCATAGACCCTGATTTGTAGGCACATTATGCTATGGCAGATCAAGCTTTCTGTTGTTAGCAGTTTGACTTGACTTATAAGCTAGTATATATGGTATCTATATTACAATTGAATTAACCATTTAGTAGATGATTGAATGTTTGCAAGTACACATGATTATATAGATAACCTGTTGCCATGAATACATGCATGAATACATATACATTACATTTTAATGTTATTTATTTCCAGAATATTGTTATTTTGATATTACCATACTCGCCAATAAATCAAGTTGAACTGCAAACATTATAGATCCTGATCAGCAGTAGCATAATGTGCCTGCAGATCAGGGTTTGTATTGTTTGTTCTACTGATTACTCCTAACAACTGCACAGACCCAGATCTGTCTGTATTATGCAATGGCAGATATGGGTCTGTGCACTTTACAGCAGGACAAGTATATATGGTACTGCATACAGAAGGCCTTGTGTAATAACAAGTCCTTAGGGATTCCTGATTTCTGTGTTTACTATATATACCTGCTTAGATGTTGGGTCCAACTACAGGCTGAATATCCCCAGGTCTGCTGTCACATAATGCACCGTTGGGTTTGGATTTACCAGTATGCAGTTTGTTAGGAGTAATCAGTAAAACAAACAGCATAGACCCTGGCAGCAGCAAATTATTTGATGGCAGATCAGGGTCTGTGTTGTTTTGCAGTTGGGACTGACTTATAAGCAAGTATAAATGGTAACATACCTTGGTCCACCCTTGTGTCCCATGAATTAGATTTTATGGGCAAGGTCTTACAATAATGGCCTTGTTTTGGATGGTTATTACTGGGCAAGGTCTTACAATAATGGCCTTCTTTTGGATGGTTATTACTGGGCAAGGTCTTACAATAATGGCTTTGTTTTGGATGGTTGTTGCTGCATGGTCATGCAGTAATGATCTTGTTTTTGGATGGTTATTGCTGGGCAGGGTCTTACAATAATGGCCTTGTTTTGGATGGTTATTGCTGGGCAGGGTCTCAAAATAATGGCCTTGTTGTGGATGGTTATTGCTGGGCATGGTCTTAAAATAAGGGACTTGTTTTGGATGGTTATTGCTGGGCATGGTCTTAAAATAAGGGACTTGTTTTGGATGGTTATTGCTGGGCATGGTCTTAAAATAAGGGACTTGTTGTGGATGGTTATTGCTGGGCATGGTCTTAAAATAAGGGACTTGTTTTGGATGGTTATTGCTGGGCATGGTCTTAAAATAAGGGACTTGTTTTGGATGGTTATTGCTGGGCATGGTCTTAAAATAAGGGACTTGTTGTGGATGGTTATTGCTGGGCATGGTCTTAAAATAAGGGACTTGTTTTGGATGGTTATTGCTGGGCATGGTCTTAAAATAAGGGACTTGTTTTGGATGGTTATTGCTGGTTCAGTGTTATTACAGCAGGTTAAAGGATGGTCATTATTTCAGATATCGTAAGAATCATTTTAGCACCATGCTGTGTTTTGATTGAACTTTTGAATATCATGCAGCCATTTTTCTTTATAGTCGCCCTGCATCTCCCTCCCAGCACATATAACTTGTTGGAACTTATAGAGATGTCCTCTCATATTGCTTTTATTTTGATAAACCTTGTCCTTCCCTTTTATTGGTGTAATGGGTACTTTTCTGAAGAAAAAAATAAATAAATTTGAAAAAGAATTTGGAATAAGATTGCTCGTTTTCTTTCTGACCTCGCATTTAATTTTATATCTTTATATGGGTTTCTTGGCTTGTACTCCTACCCCTTCAGGTACAAAATCTCATTGGGTTAGTTTCCTTGTTTCCTGTTTAATGAGTTTTTAATCACTGGTGACCTTTGCCCTTAAGTTCATTGGTTGGATATACTCTATTGTGTCCCTTTTGAGTGGGGTGCATTAGTGTGTGCATTTATTATATGTGCCTAATTCTGTGTGGCTGTTAGGCAATGGGCTTACAGAAGTCATATTACTCAAGTGGTTTTCTATTTCCTGAAGAAGATACAAATTGAATCTCATATCATTCTGAATTACAAAGTGGCTATTTGGATCAGATATTTTTCTTCAAAAGGCATGTTTAAGAAATCTACCATTTCATTATAGAATACTAAAACCAATACACAGTTTCTATTTTATGACTTAAGCCAATACAGTTTCTTTTTTTGATGATATTTTCAATGTCAGGTATTATTTATATTAGATTATATTGTACATTTCCAGGATAAATCATAATCAATATCTTCTGTGTGTTGTAAATACCATATTTACCTGTTTGCCAACAGCAACGGAAGAAATCAATACAACACAGTTTGCCGTTCACCTGTACATAGGATCCCAGCTCAGTCAGCTGGTGATGTTTGGAGGCTGGGTTCATCAGCATCGCTGATTAGCCTCATTAATGTCACGGGATTAGAATAGTTTAGAATGCAAAATTATTTCTAGGAATAAGCAATGCATGCTGAACAGCCTTTTGGATCCATTCTTGCTGTGGGCTATGGACCATGACTATTGAAGGATACAGAACAGTTCATTTGCATTAGTGTCTTTAATATTTCATGGGTAAGAAATGAATTCAGAATGTGTCAATTAATTATTTTAACACTAATGAGACATAACAGCTTTCATTCTTGTTTTTGCACTCTCAGCTTAAATATTTCCTTTCTCTGCCGCTGTTATATTATGATAAACATATTTGTAATAAATCAGATTTTTGATTCTAGGTCTTGTGAAGACAACATTTTTTATTTTATTCTAGGTCTTGTGAAGACAACATTTTAATCCAGCATAGAGGTTTATTATGATGACCAGACTCTTAGGAAATTGGATTACTGTAGTGTTGAAATTTGGGGAGGGGTAGGTGGGTGGGGATGTAACTTTGGGTGTTAAATGTCTAAGAGGCACACAAACAAGGTTTGATTTGCTTTCATCTTGTTTGCAGACATTTGGAGGACAAATCTTGTTTTATCTGAGGATTTGAGAACTTAACAGAGATGGTTGTTCTCCCGTTTTATAATGTTTCAGCAACATGGGTTAAATGGATATCTATGATGGTAAACTGCCGTTAATGCTTTTAAATCCTCAAATGCAAGATATTTTTGGCCAGGAAATCAGTGGGTTATAGATAATTGTGTTTTCATGATTAAATACTTTCAGACACGAGCTTGTTTTCTTGCACAAAAGAAGAGAAGAAAGTTCAGAAATGGATTTTTTAAGATCAACAAGCAAGCACATTTTGTTTATGTGTTCAAAGTCAAATTAATTATTTTTTAAGTGAGACTAATTTATCAGCAGACTTGTGATCCTTTTTGTTGTAGATCTGAGCATTTCCTCTTATAATGACAAAATGACAATACACCATCCAATGCCAATTTTCAAATGTGCTCATGAAAACAGTTTTACAGTCTAATATAAAAAGCTGATTGTGATGGTAATTCAAATGCATTTACTTCTAGACATGAAGTCCTTAAAAATAGATCCTCACTATAATTTGCAGAACAGATCACACATTTATGTTCAATAATTTTCAATTTATGTATACCACATTGTATGATCTTCGTGTCTTACACTGAACTTGTGTTCCTTGGTCCCTTTCCATTGAGAAGTCCATCTCGTCATACTAAGTTCATGATACCTCATTGTAATATTTACCTGTATTTTTGGTATCAGACTGTATCTGACAGATGTAGATTAGTTTGGTTTTAGGTTGATATATAGTTTGGAAAGAAGGTTTGGCTTTCCATAAACAAGAGGAGTCCACAGCAGCAAAAAGCTGAGGTCTTAGACTGAGGATTTTCTAGGGTAAATTAAATACTTGCTTTGAAACATAAGGCAACTGTGGTATGCAATCATTAACTACCATATCTACACACTTATAAGTCAGGTCCAGCTGCAAACAACACAGACCCTGATCTGCTGTTGCATAATGTAATGGCTATTCAAGGTCTGTGTTGTTTGTTTTACTAATTGCTCCTAACAAAATCTGCATAGACCCAGATTGGCTGGCACATTATCCAGCCACATATCTGGGTCTTTGTAGTTTGCAGTTGAACCAGATTTACAAGCAAGTACATATGGCAGCTGATACTGTTGTCATTCACTACCCTTGTGACTTACTCTCGGTTATTACTGTCTTCAGTGTTAATGTACCATATTCAAAGTAACACATGATATCATCAATCGTGTCCTTATCTTGTATATGTCCATACTCAAAGAGTTAGCTACCTTGGTTTTTTGGGGGGATCTCACCACTTTGGAGGTGCATATAGTATCTCACTCCCAATATCGTTATGCTGAATTAAAACACATGTGACTTATTTAGGCCACCAACTGAAGTGGGCATAAGGTACCTAGCATGCATGGTAGGAGGTCCAGTGGTCATGAGGTACCAAGCATGCATGGTAGGAGGTCCAGTGGTCATGAGGTACCAAGCATGCATGGTAGGAGGTCCAGTGATCATGAGGTACCAAGCATGCATGGTAGGAGGTCCAGTGGTCATGAGGTACCAAGCATGCATGGTAGGAGGTTCAGTGGTCATGAGGTACCAAGCATGCATTGCAGGAGGTCCATTGGTCATGAGGTACCAAGAATGCATGGTAGAAGGTCCAAGAACATTTTGATGTTTTAGACAGATTATAGCAGGTGCTTTCCTCTATGAGGCATGTTGGAGTTGAGATAAATGTGGTTAAAAATGGTTTTTATAAAGCATGTTTTGACTAATAAAGATGTTTTGACTAATAAAGATGGGCGTGCACTTTTTAAGGCCTCAGTGAGTATTACCTCAGTTATCAAAATATACACTTCTACCGATAAGGATTTAGAATCTCGGATTATTGAAAAGCATCTATTTACAGACTGTATATTTAGTACATCACTTATAAGAGCATACCTACCAAGTCATGCCATATCACACACACACACACAATAATTTTACACCATCAAATAGGCTGACACTATATTAACATTACTTCCTAAATATGTATCCATGACAAATGAAAGGATGGGGGTGGGTAGTTTATCAGACACAACTACAGTAGTCTTCTTCAAAAGAACCATCCTGATTAGAAATAATTGTTCATACTTTTATTGGAAAGGTTTATCTTCCAAAGAGTTTTTTAAATTTTTACTTTTGTATTTCTAAAACTTAACTTTAGATTGCCACCATAGAGCCAGAATTATGCTGAGGTACTGATAAACCAAATACATAAAGACAGAAGACCTGGAGTTATGGTCCCTATTTGTCATTGCACTTTGCCCTTTATTGGCATAACTTTGGCAAGGCCGTTCATGTCATATGGACACATTTCTAGCTTCTTTCCAATCTTCCACGAGTGCTGGATTGTAAGGAGTCGCACTGACTTGTTGGTTAGAATGTCCAGACCAGGCCATGTCAGCTGCTGCAAGGCACTTACTCCAATTGCGTTGATATGATAAAACTATTAGTGTGGTAATGTGCAATTAAAACCAAAGCAAGCAATGATGCTGTTGGATTGAATTATTCTTGTTTAACCCAAAGGCAGTCGTAAACATCTAGACCCAGATCTGGCATCACATACTGCACAACAGCTCATAGTCAACTCTATTTGTTAATTATCCCCAATATTTTGGGAAGAGGAGTCTTGTAATAATCTTGGTTCATCTGTCTGTCCATCTTTCTCTTCTCCTTAATTAATTACCACACTTGTTACATGGGTTGATCATGTGGTAACCACCATAGAGAGAAGTTCTAATTTATGATCCCCAGCCACCAGGTTGTTTGGAGTGTGTAAAAGATAAAATAATATAAAACTGCAATTCCAGTGATACATTTTAATATTTCTTGACCAACCTTTATACATGAAGTCATATCTAGATGACACATAACCTTTTGGGCTTAGTTTTTTTTGTGGGGGGGGTCTTTAATGACACTTTTGAAGATTGGCTATATCATGCCAAGGAAATGGTGCTTTTCCCAAGGACCAGCCTGGTCTGGGCAGGTATTGAACCTGAAGTCCTTACATTTTGAATCTAACACTTATCCAGCTGAGCTATTACAGCTCCCTTTTGGGTTAAAACTCTGGGTCTTAATCAGCAAGGAGGGGATCTGAGTTGGGGTGGGTGTAATAGTACGAGTATGTATGATGACATGACCATGGAAGTGACCATAGTTCCACTTTGACTTCATATGAACGTTGTGGACTGATGTGTGGGCATTAGTGAGTTTGGGTTTACTCCAAATTTTCCATGCATGTTCTAACATGGATACATGGTAATGAAACAGGATTTCAACATTGCAATGTTGTTGGTTGTGCTTCAACACGTCTCAGGAATTGTATATAAACATTTATCTATGTTCTTTCTTGGAAGACTATTGAATTTAAGAAAGGTAATCATGCCAAAATTGCAGATGGTTTAACCTGACTAGTTTACTGACATTTAAAAAAAGTATCACTTTTTCACAAGGATTTTATTGAGGCTAGTTTAAGGAAGAATGATTATTTTGTTTTAAACACCTCCACTGTAAAAACAGAACTACATTTTTCAGTTAGAACTGAATATTGATTTTTGAATAACTCATATTAATCTATACTTTTTATCTTACTTTTCACATTTATTATACTAGCTGCATGTAATTGGAATAAGTAATAACTAGGTCTGTCCAAAATTTTACCCCATCCAGCAAACACATTTAATGACAGAAGCATATTATAATAATCTGTAATTTATCAGGACAAAGTGACAGTGGGTGTTCTAAATTCTATGCCTGTACTGTGCTTGACCTTAGTAGTAAAAGTTGTAAGTGTTTATAGTCATGATTAGTTATTGATCCCTGACCATTTAAACAAAGGAATATTGACTGACATTTATGTCAGGATGTCCAAATAAACATGACCCCATGTATTTACAGATTGCTTGTTCAGGGTATTTTGCCCCCTTCATATTGAATGCATTAGGAATTACTGAGCACTGCACTCTGATGGATTTCATACTTGTTATGACAGCCTGTAAATTAAATCAGTGGCAGTATTCTGGTATATAAAATGAAATAATTGTATAAAATCCCAATACGGGATAAATGATGATTCTAAATATCGTGTGTTTTGTTTAAAGGAACTCAAAAATTTACCAGACATCTAGTAATGAATGGAATTTGTCTGAACTCCGGAAAAAATGCTGTTTATTTTATCAAATATTAATTAGTCTCTTAAATAATGACTGAAGCTTAGAAAAATAAATTGTTGATTGTGTCTGATTTCAAAAACAGGACAAGCAACATGTAAAGTAGGGTGTGTATTTATGGGTATAGGAAGAGTAGCATGTAATATGGAGCACATCATGATGGGCATATGAGGAGTAGCATGTAATATGGAGCATGTCATGATGGGTATAGAAAGAGTAGCATGTAATATGGAGCATGTCATGATGGGTATATGAGGAGTAGCATGTAATATGGAGCATGTCATGATGGGTATAGAAAGAGTAGCATGTAATATGGAGCATGTCATGATGGGTATATGAGGAGTAGCATGTAATATGGAGCATGTCATGATGGGTATAGAAAGAGTAGCATGTAATATGGAGCATGTCATGATGGGTATATGAGGAGTAGCATGTAATATGGAGCATGTCATGATGGGTATAGAAAGAGTAGCATGTAATATGGAGCATGTCATGATGGGTATATGAGGAGTAGCATGTAATATGGAGCATGTCATGATGGGTATAGGAAGAGTAGCATGTAATATGGAGCATGTCATGATGGGTATAGGAAGAGTAGCATGTAATATGTCATGATTGGTACAGGAAGAGTAGCATATAATATGGAGCATGTCATGATGGGTATAGGAAGTCAGTAGCATGTAATATGGAGCATGTCATGATGGGTATAGGAAGAGTAGCATGTAATATGGAGCATGTCATGATGGATATAGGAAGTCAGTAGCATGTAGTATGGAGCATGTCATGATGGGTATATGAGGAGTAGCATGTAATATGGAGCATGTCATGATGGGTATAGAAAGAGTAGTATGTAATATGGAGCATGTCATGATGGGTATAGGAAGAGTAGCATGTAATATGGAGCATGTCATGATGGGTATAGGAAGAGTAGCATGTAATATGGAGCATGTCATGATGGGTATAGGAAGTCAGTAGCATGTAATATGGAGCATGTCATGATGGGTATAGGAAGTCAGTAGCATGTAATATGGAGCATGTCATGATGGGTATATGAGGAGTAGCATGTAATATGGAGCATGTCATGATGGGTATAGGAAGAGTAGCATGTAATATGGAGCATGTCATGATGGGTATAGGAAGAGTAGCATGTAATATGGAGCATGTCATGATGGATATAGGAAGTCAGTAGCATGTAATATGGAGCATGTCATGATGGGTATAGGAAGTCAGTAGCATGTAATATGGAGCATGTCATGATGGGTATATGAGGAGTAGCATGTAATATGGAGCATGTCATGATGGGTATAGGAAGAGTAGCATGTAATATGGAGCATGTCATGATGGGTATAGGAAGTCAGTAGCATGTAATATGGAGCATATCATGATGGGTATAGGAAGAGTAGCATGTAATATGTCATGATTGGTACAGGAAGAGTAGCATATAATATGGAGCATGTCATGATGGGTATAGGAAGTCAGTAGCATGTAATATGGAGCATGTCATGATGGGTATAGGAAGAGTAGCATGTAATATGGAGCATGTCATGATGGATATAGGAAGTCAGTAGCATGTAATATGGAGCATATCATGATGGGTATAGGAAGAGTAGCATGTAATATGTCATGATTGGTACAGGAAGAGTAGCATATAATATGGAGCATGTCATAATGGGTATAGGAAGTCAGTAGCATGTAATATGGAGCATATCATGATGGGTATAGGAAGTCAGTAGCATGTAATATGTCATGATTGGTACAGGAAGAGTAGCATATAATATGGAGCATATCATGATGGGTATAGGAAGAGTAGCATGTAATATGGAGCATGTCATGATGGGTATAGGAAGTCAGTAGCATGTAATATGGAGCATATCATGATGGGTATAGGAAGAGTAGCATGCATACTGAACATGAATCAATACAAAGCTAACACTTCACTTGATATGATACTTGTTTTTCCCATTTACCTTGGAGTCAGGTTCACAGTTGTAGAAGATTTGTGTTAAGGTTTGGTGAAAGTTATTTCATTTGCTTTTATTTCTTTAACCTAATATAGATATTCTTCATACCTAGGATATATGATATTTACAAAGCTAAAACCATTCAGTAATGATAATGCTTTCCACTTTGAACTTCAAATCTTGATCTCAGTCATGGAAACTTTGTATTGCAGTGTTGTTCAAGTTTTTCCTTTTCTTAAATTTCCTTAACCCCTTGGTCGATTTTGGTCATACATTGGATAAATCATTATGAAGCTAAGACAATTCATTCAGTCACATGCATGCTAACCACTTTGACCTTAGGGTCTGGGTATCAGTTATGAAAACTTTGCATTGCAGTTTTGGTTTTTAAAAAAAATTTCGTTTGCTTTTACTCCTGAATCCCTTGGTTAATTTTCATCATACATGAGATAGATAATTATGAAGCTAAGACAATTTATTCTGCTATATGTACTCTTGCCTCTTTGATCTTGGGGACAAGGTCATGGTCATAGAAAATATGCCTTTAGGCTAGGGTTATATTGTTTCATTTCCCTACATTTTGTATTTCCTTTATTCCTTGATGAATTTTGTTCATACATTTAGATGAATCATTATGAAGCTAAGACTGTTAATTCTTTGATATGCTTGCTATCTCTTTTTGGCCTTTGGGATCAAGGTCACACATTTGTGCTAGTGCTTTCATATGGGGTTGACATACAGGCTATTCCTTCTTTCTTATATAAAAATAAAGTTAATATTCTTAAATGTTATCTTCAGACGAGAGCTGGAACGACTTGTAGCTCAGATTCGCCAGCTAGAGGATGCACGTCAAGAGAAGGAAGAAGAAATGTGGGTGATGCATGATCAACACAAGCAAGATATTGAGGAACAGAAACAACACCTTGCTCACATGATTAAGGAGAACCAGTGTGCTCGAGAACAAGCTGAAGAAGAAATTAAACAAGCCAGAGAGAACTTAAAGAGAGAAAAGGAAGCATGTATGTTACCTTTTAAAACCAGTTTGAATGGGGGGGAACACATGCATTGAAGCTTCCCTAAACTGACTCTCTGTAGGCCAGCCTTCTCCACAGAATGGCCAGATATCTTGGTTTTAATGAGGCTGTTGTAATACTAATCAATCTTCAGTTTACTAGCCTCCTCTTTAAAATGGTAACATTTCTTGGTCCTGATGGTGTTCAGTTTTGGGAAGTTTCAGTGTACGAGTTTTTTGCAAGACAAAACCATTATAGTAGAACCTGTCTTGAAAGACCACCTCTTTTTCAAAAAATTATCATCTCTCAAGACAGTTGGTCTCTCATAACAGGTCACAATGCTCTATAATCAATAAATTTGTGCACTGAGAATGTGGTCTCTTAAGACAGGTGGTCTCACATAGCAGTGGTCTTTCAAGACAGGTTTTACTGTATCTTGGGTGTCTCTGAGAAACTGCATTAAATATTTTTATTGTAATTGAATCCATCACCATTACCAAGCTTTCTAAAATTTACAGATGGACAATCTCACACATACTTCTCATTCAATGTGGTAGACGTACATTTTGAAAAACCTTAATAGTCGCATGTGAACCATTATCTTCCATGTACATTTTACTATAGGTTCCCTGTACCCTGTCTTGTGAGGTCTTTTACCCCACCTGTTTTGAAAAGATGGTTTTATAAAAAGAGTTGGCAAGGAAAACAAAATGGTAAAAATTCACTACATAGGTACAGGATATTTTGATTTTTCATCAGGGGTTGGCCTCTCTTGAAAATGTATTGGGGATAAGAAAGAGACTAATGTAGTATATTGATAGTAAAGAATAGTAGTAATTTCTTAGATTACTCCCAAGACTATGCAAGTAGTACATCCAAGAGTTAATAGATATCCTATTAAAACATAACTTGCATGAGTTTTCAAGAAATTCAAAGTTTAGATGGTGAAAAAAAATGTTAATGATTGATAAAATCCAAAATGAGCATGTAAAATTCTTTAATATTTGCACACCCATAAGTGAATATTGTTAAAATTCATTTCACATGAAAAACTCAATGTTTATGCTGCATGTTCCAGAAATATGAAAAATGAAATATAGTTTAGTGGATACATCATTTTTTTTGTTCTTAAAGTATAGTGGATTTTAGTTAAAACAGGATTTTTAAAGATTTTGGCAATCATAATTTTGGTTGATTACATTCCACATATACATGTACTTTGACAGCTTTTCTGTAGTGTGGTGCTTCAAACAGTGACTCATTTCAGCAGTAAATGGTAATAAAAAGACAGCGCTTAAATATTTTCTCTCAGAATGTTTTTTGAATTTCTTTAAATCGATTCTTTATTGAAAAATAAATGGAAGAAAAGACTTAAAACATTTATTTCGGATTAGAAGTATTTAGAGGGATTTGGGTATTTTCTTATAAAAGGAACATTATTATCAATATCTCTTAATATTTCTTCATCCTTTGTTATCCTTATAATGTACTGTGTTATTAGAACCCACTGAGCCATCAATATTCATTCTTTATTATCCTGTTTCAAGCCACCAACATTTATCCTATGTTATCCCTATAATGTTCTGTGTTATTCAAATCCACCAAGCTATCAGTATTCATTCCTTGTTATCCAATTTAATGTACCATGCAATTAGAACCCTTCAAGCCACCATGATTCATCCTTTGTTATCCATATAAGGTACTGTTATTCAAACCTACCAAGCCTTCAATATTCAACCTTTCTTATCCTTTTAATGTACCATGCTATCAGAACCATCCAAGCAACTGGTATTCATCCTTGGTTATCCTGTTTAATATACCATGGTATTATAACCCAGTCCACCATTATTCATCTTTTGTTATCCTTTTAATGTACCATATTATCAGAACTGTCCAAGCCATCAGTATTCATCCTTTGTTTTCCTATTTAATGTATCATACCATTGGAATTGTCCAATCCTCCAGTATTCATCCTTTGTTATCCAATTTGATGTTCCATGCTGTCACAATCCTCCAGTTCAAGTATTCATCCATTGTTATCCAATTTAATCCATTGTTGTCCAGTTTAATTTACCATATTATTATAACCATCCAATCCACCATCCTTTTAATGTACCATGGTATCATAACCATCCAAGCCACCAGTATTCATCCTTTGTTATCCTTTTAATATCAGAACTGTCCTAGCCACCACTATTCATCCTTATCATATTTAATGTAACATGTTATCTGAACCTCCAGTCCACCAGTATTCATCTTTTGTTATCCTGTTTAATATACCATGTTATAAGAACTCCCCAATCCACCAGTATTAATCAATTGTTATCCTGTTTAATGCACCATACTATCAGCACCCTTCAATCCATCAGCAGACCTGCCAACCCTTATGATTTTATGAAAATAACCC
Organism: Megalonaias nervosa; assembly: GCA_016617855.1. Classification (NCBI taxonomy): domain Eukaryota; kingdom Metazoa; phylum Mollusca; class Bivalvia; order Unionida; family Unionidae; genus Megalonaias; species Megalonaias nervosa. Next base: position 103,055 of record JAECUM010000278.1, on the reverse strand, counting down.
TTAAAATACGGACTTGTGGAATAAAAGCAAAACCTATAGAAAAATTATTGTTTCCAAAAAATCTGGATAATTAGTTCATCCATGTTAAATTTGGATTGGGTTTCATATTAGATTTAGTGGAGTTAGTCAGGGAACCAGACTCACTGTGCAGCAGTATCTCAGATAGTTTAAACTGCATATATTTTGTCATGCAAAACATCTTCATGGTCAAAATGTTGATTATAGAATTTTTTAAATGGCATCCAACAAGGCGATGCATGTTGAAGATGAAAGGGAAAATTAGCCTCTTAAAAAGTGTTAAAAATCAGAAGAATAGAAAAGAAATATTCAGATTCTTGTGAATAAAAGCAGGAAGGACACAGTTACATTTATTGGACATCACATGTCAAGTTGATTATGTCATGGTGGCAGATATGGTTGCCATCATCATGTGAAATGGAAAATAATTCCAAGAATTACATCAAGTTGAGAGATAGCAACAAGCCATTGAGCTGCATAGAGTTTGGAACTGAAGTTTGTGCAACTATACTGGTGGTAAGTAAGGTCTATGTGTACTTTGCAAACTTTTCAGTTGAACATACTGTTTACCGTCACTGCATGTTTTGAAAACCAAAGCTTTAAATACATTGTCCAGCTTTACAATGGCAGTTTATGATATTTTGTTACATCTTACTGAAAACTAGTCATACTTAGAGAAAAAAAATCAACTGCCTTTCTGACACAGCTTCGTCAGGGTTGGCAGGTCTGCATCCATATTCAGCCATTGTTATCAAGTTTAATGTACCATGTTATCAGAAGTGTCCAAGCCACCAGTATTCTCAATACTTTGATTATTTCAGTGGACTGTGTTGATAATGGAATTTGGACTGTATGGGGTTTCATGATGAGAATAATATCATTTTTGTAATCAAAGAAGTTATGCAGCTACATGCATCTCCTAAAAGACAGGCAAAATTCCTAAACCATTTATATAGAAACTGTGTGCTATAGGAAACACAGTGTTTAACAAGTACATGTGAAAAATGATACTTAAAAACAAACTTGTATTCATATAATATAATTCAGCTGGACTGGGGAGGGGGGGATTTGTCATTATGTAAATGAAGAATCAGTGCAATGGAATATTATTGGTCCCTTGGCAGGATTTGATTTTTGTTTTGACATTTTTTAACAGAATGATGAGCATAATTTTCACCAGTGAAATGCAATACAATTTCACCCCGTGAAAAATGCCCACTCAGTTATTAGGAGCTAAAGGGTTTTCTTCCTTGGTAACAATTATGTTCTGTTTTAGATTACAAGCAAATACAAGCAGAGATGGAGAGGCTGAGGAGGTTGGAACAAAAGGAGCATAGAGAGCTAGCTGTTCAAACTGAGACTCATCAGTGTACTACTTCAACCTCCTTTGACATGGAGGTTGAGACCTTTAGTGATAATGTTGATGCTGCAACTGATCCCTCTGCATTGGCTCATGTTAGAAAGAAATCTGTATCAGACAGGATGAAAGAGCTAGAGCAAGATGAGCTAAAGAGAAAGCTGTCAGATCGTGAGATGGAAATATGTCTGGCAGAACAGCAGGAGGATATTGAGGATGATTTTCTGCAAAAAGAGGAACAGCTTCGAATGAAAATCCGGAAAATGGAGGAAATAGAGGAGGAATACAAAAGACTGAGTGTCTTACATCTGAAGGAGATTTCTAATCAGGTACACAATCAGGCCAAACAGCCTTGTTATAAAATGCTGAATTTTCATCCATAAGGCATAGTGTGAAGAGAATCTAAAGCAGTGTGAATATTTTTATTTCATTTGTTAGAGTTAACTACAAAGACATACAAGAAGCACTGAATTTTATCACCAGTATGAAAACCATTGTTCACTTTTTCACTTGAAGCACTTTTCATTATAAGGTAATTAATATTCCAATTTCTCATTTAAACAAAACAAGATTCCATATCATAATAATATTGAACATATTTGTGGTGAGACAATATTTGGTTGAGACAGCTTCTCATTACTCCACTGTCGCAACTCTTTCTCATAAGTTATCTTTATATTATCGATAAGATCAAAAAGAACTATCACTGCTCTGACTCGTCAATGACTCCAGTAATTGGGAGTTGTAATGATGCAAGAGATAACATGTTGTTTTGGAGTAATTTGGATAAAGTGTTGTTGATTCAGTGAACGTATAATTCATATACATGCAATGGAAACAGAGGTAAGTTAGGATTAACTGTTATATATATTTCACCAATTCACAGATAATACTCAGTTTTATTTTTTTCCACTGTAGAATGAGAAGTTGCAAGAGCTCCACAAACAGTCTGCCATGCTTGAAGTATACATCGAGGAGAAACAGGACCTGATAAATGTGGGATCCCATGCTCCAAGGCCTCTGCGCAGTGCCCGAAGTGAAATGTTTCTAACTGACCCTAATCTGATAGAGCACAAATTTTCCCGCAATGAACTTCAGTGTGGGAGTGAGGGAGACCTAGCAATTGCTTCTTCTGTGGAATTTTCTGTTCCCTATGCTGCTGACTTACAACCAATAAATTCTTTATTAAGTGGAAGTATGGATTCCTCTATAACAAGTCAAAGTATGGAATCCATTATAACGAGTCAAAGTTCTGACTTGCCAGACATAAGTTCAGTCTTGTCAAAAGATTCAATGGAAAGAGGTGCAAAACCAAAGAAACCATTGGCCAAAAGTTCCCTTGATAAAGGTGGCAAACAAAAGAATCCTGTTGACAGGGGCTTTGAGCACAATGGCACTAAACCAAAGAAACGTTTGAAGATGGAGAAGAATGCTGGACCTAAGATTCCATCAGATAAGAATTTAAAATCGGTAAGCTCTGCAGATGTGGCTTTGAAAACTGATGACTCAGTGAGGTCAGGTGCAGCCAGAGATGTCATTAGCAGGTTGTATCAGCCTCCACCACCAAAATTCAAATACGTACCAAAAATGAAAGAGGATAAAAAGATGGAGCCTGTGCCACAATCAAGGTTCCATCAAGATTCCCCACAAAGATTCATTACTCACAAGAACAGTGATTCACAGGAATCGTCTAAAAAACCTTCGTCCCAGAGAGAAAGCCCAAGCCAAGATTTCCCTCAAGTTGTGTCACAAAGAAGAACTCCTTTCAAGGAATCTCCTCAACAATCTTCTCTCCAAAAACCAAAGTCTAAGGGGGACTTGAAACAACCATCCAGAGCTGGAAAGGCATCAGCTGTTGGCAGCAGAAGGGGTACATCAAAAAGTGGAGATATTAAACAGAATAAAAAAAGAAGTCAAGAATCCAGTGATTTTGAGAAAGAACCAAATATACCTGAGCCTCAGAGTAATACACAGTCTATGGAGCTGACATATGATCTTACTGTAGAATCTTCTGGTAGGGTTTCTGGGAGAAGCAGAACACAACTATTACCAAGGATGACACCAAGCAAACTTATTCATTTTCCAAGTGCTTCCAGCTTAGCTATTGTTCCGGAGGCTGTAAATGAGGCTGGAGAAGAAACTGACATGTTAAATCAATCAGCCAGGTCAGAATCTGCAGCATGTGTTGTAAAACGCAGAAATAAAGGCAGAAGAAAAAACAACGAAGATGAATTCAGGAGACATTCGGAACCAGTTGGAGAAAAGCTGGCTGATGCATTGGAACGTTATAAGAGAGAAATAGAGCAGGGTTTGGATATGCACAGAGAATTAAAAGCAAAGAAAAGCATATCTGAAATCAGTTCAGATGAGATCATGAATGAATCCATGTCTTCACTTGTGGATGACAGCAATAATGATACTGAAATAAGTGCCTTTGTATCAGACAGTGTTACTGTTAGGCCCACTGAGAGTAGCAGCTTATTCCATCCACCTCAGATTATTGTAACAGATGAAAGTGATGACAGTTCCAGTGTTGAAAATGTACCTGAAAATTTAAAGTATCAAATGGGAACACAACAGCAAGCCACAATGGAAGCAGCTTTTGTATGTGGTGAATTATCATTGACTAATTTAGAGTCTCATGGTGCAGATGAAGAGGAGATTAGAGATCTGCATTTGAGTGACTCAGGCATCAACCATATGGATCAGGTTCCAGTTGATGGGCAGCAGGAAACTCAGACATCATCAGCACTGTCTCCTAATTATATAGAGCCATTCATGCAAGATATAAATTTGCATGGACAAAATCTCCATTCACAAGAAATGGATACTCAGGGTGTTTGTAAGCCTGGGTTAAAGAGAGAACATGATGATACAAAGTTAAGTGAACCTCTTTCTCTTCCAACAAAGATATGCAAAACAGATACATCAAATTTTTCACAGCCATTCTTGTTTGCTGTGGAAGATTTCAGTCAAAATCTTGCCATTTCCTACAATGTAGAAGCAATATCTGATCTTAAATCTCCTGATTATGAGTCTAAACAGAACATGAAAAAGATGGAAGCTTTGTTTAATGCTGTGTCTGACTCGGATGAGGAGATGTTCTCTGATGATTCTTTGGACGAATGTGGTAGGAAGAAGAAAGGTCAGAAAGAGGCAGAACCTGGCGATGGTGATTTGTATGATTCCTTGGAATCTAGTGGGGAATCTGACAGTTTAGAGGGCGAGACAGCTGGAAAGGTTGGTATGCTTAAGGTTGCAACTGGGATCAGTGGAATTGACAGTGCACTGGAGCCTGAGTACAATATTAATATCCAGATGGATCATATAAACTTTGTAGTTGAACATGAACAGGAATCTCAAGATGAATTTAGATCTCATGAAGGAGGGTGTGCAGTACAATGGGATATTCCTCCTTTAATGAATACACCTGCTGCAGTTGATTTGTCAGCAGAGCCTGATATTCCTTATTCATCAGAAGAAAAGAATTCCAAGGAGTTCATGTATCCAATATATGGGGGCATTTCAGTTGAAAATGATGATAGAAAATCTCAGGATGTTTCAACCACTGACGGAAAAATCTCCATTCAGTTTCTTAACAAAGACCTCTCTCAGTTTCATTCATCGGAAGAGTCTGAGTCAGATGTTATAGACATTGGTAACAAAAGCGAAGAGATAAAAGACAAGGTGGTATCAGTGGATAGTACAGAACATGTTTCAGATAACAGTAATGGATTATTTCCATCAAGTGAAGGAATATCTAGGACCAAAATGGCTTCTGCTCTTCAGGATGTGATTTTACCAAATGCTGTAACAGAAATGACAATGGATACATTTCCTGAGGTTACAAAAACTTTTTCAGAGAATACTAATTCTGATGTGGTTAGACAGCATGGACCCTATGAGGAGAAAAATACAAAACTGACGACAGCTGGAAGAGAGGACTCTTGTTATGAGTCTGAACCTGGTTCATCTGCCATGTCAGAGCTAGCTATCAGAGGTAATCAAGATGACTGTACTCTCTCATTGGCACAGTCACTTGATAAAATCTGCCCCACTGAAACCTTTGGGAGTAAATTTGCTGATGATACTTCTGAAGCAGGTATACAGGTATTTACACAAGAAACTGATGGTCACAGGGAGCTTCTCGTAAAAGGGATTTCACAAGAGCAGTCTGTCTTAGAAACAAAGTTGGTATCATCAATGATATCATCAGAGCTTAGAGCAGAAGGGGAAGGACCTGACACACAATCATCAAACAGTGATTCAGTAGTAAATTCAGCAGATCATAAAGGGGATACAGACAAGGATGAAATTATGGCAGCTGAATTTGAATCAGATTTTCTACCTGTTTCGATTATAGAAGAACATGCACACACAGCTGAGCACCCTTACTTTGATAGCATAACTTCCACTGAAGACCCAAGAGTACACCATCTTCACGAACGAACACACGATAGTAGGCTTACTTCAGGAACAAATTTTGTTGGCAGTCATTCTTTAGAAGCAGCTGAAAGCCCAAGAACAGGTGAAAGAGAAGAAACAACTGCAATGAATTTGACTGAGAGAAGTATACAAGTAGAACCAATACAAAATTTCATTAAGTCTTCTGCTGACAGGGACAGTTCCTCAACAGAAGAAGTCATTGTCATTCAACCTGAAGATAATGAAAAGATTTTGTTACCATTTTCAGAATCATATAAAGATGAAAGTGACGCAATAGATGTAAAAAGTGATATCATAGATTTCTCTCCAGACTTGTTGGATAATGACTATATTCAAAAACAGAACATGGAACAACTACCATTAATGTCTGATGTAGTACTGCATAGCTCAAATGTGGATGGTTCTACAGAGCACATTACAGGCTGTGATAATTTAGGTAAGGTTTGCAAGATGCACACACACAAAGGAGATGATCATGTGCAATCCATGCAAGAAGATACTGTAGGTTCCACTTCGGTTTCTGCTGATTCTCACCCAAAAAGACTACCGCATGAAAATTTGCCAGCTTACATTCCACCCTTAAACAGTATTGGTAATGATCTGGCATCATTTCCCACAGAAACTGCACAAGACAAATCAGTGAATGAAAATAACATGGGACCATCAATGCCCATGAAACTTGTTCCACCAGTTACCAACATTGACATAACTGGAAAGCAACAAGAGGACCACACTTCACCAGGTTCCTTCAACCAAGACCAAAATATGTGCAACGAATTTAGAGAAGGAGATTCAAACCAAAAAGGTTTTGCTGAACAAACCCAAAGTGGGGAGAGCCTAAATGCTGCAGAATGTTCATCAAATTTGGAAATTTTGCCATGTTTATCAGAGGACCAAGCAATGGAAGTGCCAGACATCTCATCAGTTTCCAAAGTTAATGAGCTTCCATCAGCAGACACTAGGTCTCAGCAGAAAGAACACAATGCTGACAAAAGACATGGAGTTAATCAAGCAACAGATAGAGACATGGATGTATCACTTGATGAGTTGAGGCCAGTAGTCAAAGATGACATTGAAGGTTTTTCTGATGACAGTGTTGGAAGAAATCAAAAGAGTTTGTATGATGGGTATTTATCAGATAGTAGAGTGCAAGACAGACCTGATGTCCCTTCATTTGAAAAATTGCAACCAATGGATAGGCATCGTTCCTTGCTGGATAGTGGTTTTATTGATCACTATGATTCCCCATATCAAGACACTGACACAGAAAGTCCAGAGCACAAAGCATCAATGCAGGTTGCTGTGCAGGAAATTGACATGAAAGAAGAAGCCGAGGGTAGTAATTTTAAAGGTAAAGAAGATAATAATGGATCTGCTAAAGAGAATCTGCATGTATCAGACCATAGGGCATCAGGAAATGATCTGAATGGAGAAGAGTCATCCGTGGTTAGATCAACCTCTACTGCAGAAATATCTGATGTGTCAGACAAAGAAGTGTCTGAAAGTGGATCATCAAAATCAAATACAGATATTGGAGATTTTGGTGACACAGATGAAATGAAATCAAATGACAGGTTCACACAAAGTGACACCGAGCAAATTAGTGAGCAGTCAGTTGTTTACAGTTCTGCTGAGCCAAATATCCATGGAGCAATAATGAAAGAGGATGCATCAGAAGAGGGTTTATTTTCACAGGCAGCAGGTAATTATAGAGATAAATTGCAAGACACATATAAGCAAAATACTGTCTTAGAGAGCTTAACAAATTCAGATATATCTCGGTATGCACCGTCTCAGTATCATCCTAATGCAGAGGACCTTGATCTCGCCAGCAGTTTTGTAACTGAAACTTATCATCCGGATGTTCTTATTGAAAATAATTATTCAGAAAGAGAGATATCCTTGGACAAATCCAGTCATACAGCTGCCGAGGCCATAGAATGTAATGCTAACAGAACTATTGGTTTACCCATGGACAGAACTGAAAATGTGGATATCTTCCAAGATGAAAATAATTGTACAGTAATGAATAATATCATCCAAGAGGATGAACCAATGAGAACAAATGACCAGCCAATGCTTGAGGCAGCTTCCTCAGACAGTTTGGGTGATATATCTCCTGATGCAGACACACATGAAAAGTCATTGCATGGAACCCCTTCTGCTGAACAAAATGAGAGCCTTATGAATACCTTGGATCAGAATCTTGTATCTCAGCAACTTTACAGCTTTGAAGGAACAATGCTGACTTCTGGCTCTTCAGAAGAGGTACCAGAAGATCTGCAAGTCAACAAAGCTGATATGGACTATGTGCCAATGTTGGAGACCGAATTGTCGGAGCCACTTAAACGATCACAGTCACCACTGATGCCTCCAGAAACTCGAAGTCTGGGTGTGGGTACTGGTCAGGATTTGCTGGACATCAAGGTAGCAGGAGACATGGGAGAAGATGGACACAGCCAGTGTTCTAATGATTCTCTTCTTGATCCCCATGAAGAGCTTCAGGTCTTGCAGGAAGAACTCGAGTCTCTCATACAAAAGTAAGTAAATGTTTTAGCATTTTTAAGTTTTGGAAGTAGGAATTCACAGCTTAAACTGATTGATGAGATGACCTAGCTATGATGGAAATTTGAATAACCAGAAAACCCTATGAGTAACAAAGGATCCTGGCACATAAAAGTTCTGGTGTTTGAACTTAGGAACTCACTTATACCTGGAACAAACGTGAGTGCTTTTTCTGCTGCAGTTACTAGACTAAGAAATTGCAAGGATAACAGAACTACAGAACCAACAGGATGTATTGTTTGGTATAAGACCTACTTCTTTTTCTCTTGAAATGAATCATTGTGGAAAATATTTAAGAACCTGACATGAATTCAACCAGTACTCGTTGATCCAAACAAATGACATATTTAGATTACTGTCATATACAGCTTATAGTTTCAGAACACTTTCGTTGTGAATACCTTGATAATACCTCACTCTTAAACAGTGAAATTTTACATTACCTGCTACTGTTGCATTGCTTTCCTTTTCCTTGGACTCACAGTCCCAAGTCCAAGCTAATTAATCCTGCCTCTAATTAGTAATGCAGAGCCAGAATGGAAAAGAATAACATGATCCCAGTGTGACTTCTCAGTCACGGCCAAGATACCAAATAACATCCTCCTTTTTTCCTCAGATTAAATATGTACTAAACAAGTCCTATATTGCTTATCAAAATTTGCCTTCATTTTCATTTTTAAACTTATTTTATTATTCATCTAACTTTTTATATTGATTGAGCGACTGTCTTCTCAGTCATTGCTGTACTGAGTGCAGTATGTGGTTTTTTTCAAATTTTTTTGGGGTGGGGCCTTGTCCAGCTCTGTTTCATTAACTGTATCCCCCTTTATTGTTCCAGTGCTAGGGTAGGTATTGTCTACCATTGTTTGGTTCCAGATCTTTTGTTGCACATGAATTTTTATCTTTCAGTGTTTGTAATGCCACAAAGTGTGGGCAAGTGTGGGGACAAGAAGGCCCAAAAGACACACACCACCTGCTTGGCATTCACCGGGTATTCACGCATGAATGGTTCTCCCATTTCTTGTCTCTGGTCTGGAGAGGTTCTTGGGGGCAGGAGCTTACACAGAGGTTTTCATAGGGGCAAGATTTCACCAGGCAAAGGAAGGGATGAACTGTCTCCTCTTCAACACTTTGGGCACCGGTTTCAGCCTCCAACTATAAAGTTCATCTGCCATCTTGGCCCCTTAAGCACCCCTTTTCTCTCCACACACATGTACACACACACACTGAGCATAAGACCCATAATTTCATGACAGTGGCCTTACGTGCATTGGTATGTGTGGCTCCATTGAAGCTTAAATGAGGCTACCAGTTTCATTTCCTGGAACATCCTCCCCCATCATAGATTAGACTGCCTCAATTAAGGGAAAAGATACACACCCATCTGGAAAGGGTGCAGTCAAAAGGGAGGAAATTGACTAGACTTGTGCTTTCTATTCTCAGTTCTTTATTGTGTTGCACAAATATAGAAAAGTTTCTGTTCGTAATCAACCTTTCTGCCTTAAGCAGATTTCTTAAAGAAGAATGCTTCAGCTTGGAGACTTCTGTCCAGGTAAGGAACACCATAAGGCTTTGCAACTGAGTGGTCTCCATCAATCTTCAGGATATGTACCTTCACATCCTCATCTTCCTTCCACACAGTAAATGCCTCTGGTTTTATCTTGACCAGGAGGTATTTAAATTTCTAACTCTTTCTTTGACTTCACTTCTGCCCCTCAGAGCTTTTACAGAGTGATAGAGTTAGTTGCAGCCTGCTCTTGGCTATTATGGATCCCCATCCTTCAGTATTTAAGTGACTGGTTGATGCTCAGTGTTCTCAGAGATTCTCTTTGGCCAATGGTGACCCATCACAGCTTTATCAGCTCTCATTCCTTCTCAGGCTTTCATATATGTGAGGATGAATTTTGACCAAATCATGTCCTACATAGGGATTTTCTGGCCAAGACCTCATCAGCTGGTCTTTATCTCTGTCTCCAAGGGACTCTGGACTCAGCTGCAGTCTTGGTTCCCCAAGGGAGACTTTGCTTGCACCCTCTCCAGTTCCTGCTTCAGACAGACTGGAAACCACACAAAGACCTGCTATCAGCTCAGATCATTTTCACCACTGGTGGGTACATTGGGGCAGATATGACCGGAGTTCCATTTCATACCCCCAAACCCCTCTCCTTTCTGTACACCAGTGGTTGCCACAGACAGCACATCAGTATTAGAACACCTCAAGCATCGCAGAGGTACACATGCTCAGTTCCATTTAAGTCTGGAACCTCCTCCAAATATCATACTCTGAAGAAATCACTATTAGGCCACAGTATTAGAGGCAAGAGAAGTATCAGAATATCTTGGTTGACAGTCTGTTCAGAGGGGGTCATGCAGTCCTAATGGAACAGTCTCTACACCAGTCAGTAGCAGAGTCACTTCTCCAGCTGTGGGAAGACCCTGGTGAACTTGCTTGGATGAAATTGAACATTAAGCTCCCCTTTTTATGTTTCTCCAGTAACAGATAAAAAGGTCTGGGCAGTAGATGCTTTCAGTCTAAAGTGGGTGCTCCTCCAAATCAGGATCTCCATTGCTACACTCGTCCTGGTAGTCCTGTGGCCCCAATGGTCATGGTTCATTGATCTACTCAACGTTTTGTTAGACAAGCCCAGGAGACTTACTTGACCTTTTGGTAGATAAGCTCAGGAAATTACCATTGCCGAGGGACCTGATGTCACAGTCTGAATTTGCCACCATCATGCTTGGCTGATCACAAGTGATCAGTCTGCTAGGAAAGGTTTTCAAGCAAGGTTGCTAACTGCATCATCTGTGCTGTGATGCTATGAATTTCCAGGGTTTTTGATGCAAATTGGAGAATCTTGTGTATTGGAGTAGGAAACACATTGATCCTAGCTGTCACACATGAAGTACAGTTGCAGATTTTCTTCACTTTCTTTTCAAGGTAAGAGAATGTTCAGTGTACACTATTAGGGCAGCCCATTCTAACACTCTTAAGTTCTCTAGGGGTTCCATCATTGAGTAAGTCCAACTGTTTTGAATTTTAGAGACTGGTATCTCACTTGTAATGCCTAGATGGAATCTTTCATGTATTCCTTGAACATTGTCAAAACCCCCTTCATGAACCCTTGAATGAAGCTTCCTTTGAAAACCTTACCCTTAAAATTAATTTCCTGCCCTCCATAGCAAGAGAAAGAGTGTGATTCATGTCATGGCAGTAGAAAAGTGTTGTTCATGGTTCAGCGGCGATTATTACTTGGTTTCTCTTTGCCAACCTGGGTTTGTGTGTAAGAATCAGCTACCTTCAGTTGCTCCACTTTTTCAGATTTTCAGTCCCAGTCGTATCTGTGCTTTAGATGACCAAGATAGGCTTCTTTGCCCAGTTAAGACTATATGATTTTATTTGGGTTCTAAAGGGAAAAGGAGGAGTTAGAATCATCTCTTCTTACCTATTAAGGGCCCAACTGATATTTAAGTGGCCACAATTTCTAGGTGGAATGGCCTCACTATCAAGAGAGCTTATCAATCCCTCACTGAGAGGGAACTTTCTTTCATGAGAATTAAAGCCCATGAAGTTAGGGATGTTGCTACATCATGGGCCTATTTGAATTGCTCCTATTTGGATGAATATGTGAAAGCAGCCTTCTGGCAGTCTTATACAATGTTTTTTTTACCTTCCGTATTTGGCGTTTCAGAGTGAAGGCATTTTTTTCATTGGACCCTATTGTGACTGCCTAACCTTCTACTAGCTTACAGTGGTGAAAACTCCTGCATAAGGAAGGGTAAGTACAATAGTTTTCTATACCAGATTTATTGATGCTGGCCATCAACCTATGTCCTGACTGGTAAATAAGGAAGTAGCAGGTCAAGTATTACTGCTATTAAAATGCTGGGGTGGGCAGGGCTAAAGTTAATACTACTGTTGCAAAGATTCCCTTCTCCCACCCAACTCTGATGTCCTGTAATCTAGGTCCAGGCCAAAAGAGGATGGTATTCCAAATGTTGGCTGTGACTAAGAGTCAGACTGGGATCATGTTCTTTTCAATTCTGGCCTTCCCATACTAATTGAAGGAAGGATTAATTGGCTTGGAATGGAGACTTAGTGTAATAGTAGTAGGTAAGTATTTTATAATTAAATTAGTTTTACCCATCAACCCTACCAGAAAGAGACACATTTCATCAAAACAGTACTTTAAATTAATCAGTTCAGTTTTAAGATTTATAAGAAGAAACATATTCTCCTTTGGCATAGCTCCCTTTTTACCTGTTTATAACATTATGTGTTATTTTCGTTTGAAAACTTTTCTTAAAATCACAGTGCATCTTTATCTGGTATGAACTTTTTACAGTTTTGTAGACGTTTTTAATACAGGAGAAATCAAGGTACTTTTCTTCAGAATGAAAATGATCCTTTGCAGATATTTCTTTATATTCCATTAGAGCAGATGTACCATTCTGAAAGAAATTAAATAGACAGGCAACCATTAATGACCATTTGTAACAATGTAAGCTTTACTTTAATGTGTGCTCAGTTACCACAGGTGTTTGTTTTGTCTTGTACACAGCAATGTTAATTTGCTTTTCTGGTGAGAGTAAATGCAAATACAAAGTGCTACTCAGAGTTAAATATTCCTAGTGTGGTGCTTGAAGCATTGACCTAGTTTCAATCCTTGGTATATTTAAATAGAAATTTGTACAACAGAAACTATGTAAATCTAATTATAGCTTTCTTTCTTAAGGAGATTAATTTTCATGCACCATTTGTTGCCATAATACATTATTCATGTGAAGCAGACATATACATAAAACACAAGTGCATCACATGTTTAAGCTTACAAAAAAAAATTAAAATGGCCTGTAAGACATGGGGGCCATTCTGTAATCAGGAAAGTGTGAGTTGTCAGGATTGAACCAATCTTTCATACTCGAGTGCTGATAATTTTCTCTTTAATTAATGATTATAATGCATTGATATTAAAGAAAGACGTTTTATGAGAATAAAAAAGAATTTGATTTTAGAAATTAATATTGTATATACTCACCTGTAAGTCGAATCAAGCTGAAAGCAACAAAGATCCAGATCTGCAGTAGCATAATGAGCCTGCAGATCAGGGTCTGTGTTGTTTGTTCTACTGACTACTCCTGATAAACTGCACAGACCCAGATCTGCTGGCACATCATGCTATGGTAGATCTGGGTCTGTGCAGTTTGCGGTTGGACTCAAAGTATAAGTGAGTACATACAGTAACAAAATTTCTGTTCATTGACATTGATCAGGACGGCTACATACATGCATTACTATATATACAAATATTCCAATCAAATTTAATTTGTTTATTGCCTAATCATGCGAGGGGCCCCGAGTGGCCGAGTGGTCTAAAGCGCTTACCGTTACGGATCACAGCCATCTCACCTCTGTCTGCGTGGGTTCGAGTCTCGGGCTCGGCCAATGTGGGTATGTGAGAAAGCTTGCCGGTAGCTTCTCATGGGTTGGTGGTTCTTTCCGGGGTGTTCCCTGGTTCTTCCTCCACCATTAATACTGGCTGCCATGTATAGCCTATCTTGTGCTGAAAAATGGCGTTAAGCCCTACATCAACAACCCTAATCATGCTGACAAGGCTTCTTGTTAAAAGAAAAAACTTAAACCTTTCTAAAATTAAAAATATCTGTAATTGCATGAACAAATAAGTTATATATGTATACGGATATACCTTTTGCATTTCAGTTGCCTACTTCAGGTACTTATTGCTAAATTGCGCTGACAAGATTTTTACCAAACAGTTCAAACAATGACAATAAATGAAAATGTTGCTAATCTGACATCCATTATGGCCACGACATCAGCCATCTTGAAAGTCTTATGACTCTTCCTTTTTGACGGAAAGCCATTATTAAAATTGAGTTTCACCAAAAGACTTCTTATGATATAATAGTTGGTACTTAATGAAAATGGTGCCAATCTCACATCCATTTGGGCCACCATTCCAGCCATCTTGACAATCTTGTTATTGATACTCCTCTTAAATCAAGTCATATTGACATGTGGCTTTCAACAAAGGGCTATTTATGATTTTTGATATTTAGTTGGTCCATCATGAAAACGGTGCCAATCTGACCTTAAATATGCCTGCCACAATTAACATATTGAAAGTTTTATGACTAATTGCATGTATGTTTGTATATTTATGGGCATCATTTGAATTCCATTAGAAATGTTATATAAGTTTAAACAGTATGAATAATCATTATTACAAAAATCAGAATAAAATTATTTGATATTCTTCTTCATTCTAAGAAGTTAAACAGTTACCAAATTATTTGAAAAGTAAAGATAGAAGTTATCTTGAATTGATACAGCTACTTATATAACTGATTGTTTCATAATCTATTAATTAATTATTACTGATTGTTTCAATATAGATTAATTATTACTGTTTCATAATAGATTAATTATTACTGATTGTTTCATAATAGATTAATTAATTATTACTGATTGTTTAATAATAGTTTAATTAATTACTACAGATTGTTTCATAATAGATTAACTAATTATTACTGATTGTTTCATAAAAGAGTAACTAATTATTACTGATTGTTTCATAGTAGATTAATTATTACTGATTGTTTCATAAAAGATTAATTAATTATTACTGATTGTTTCATAATAGATTAATTCAGTGTTTCATACCAGTAGTATCTGGAATTGTCATCTGGACTTTATGAAATAAAATATCAATACCATTTTTTCCAATAATTTCATGACTTGAAGCAAAATGATGCTCTTATCATGTTCACAAAACTTCAATTAATTTCTTTTTATTTTGATTGCTTGAACATTAACCTTCAGCTTTAATTATATCTGTCCATGAATTACCTAGCCATGAATATACAAAGAACACACAAATATACAGAGTTTTTATGACCCTGTTTAATCAACCCAATTTTATTAAAGGCCAGTCAGTGATAGTAATCACACATGGTGGTTTGATCTAGTACAACTAACATAACTAATTGCTAAGAATTCAATGGCAGATAACAGATGGTCCTGGGCACATAGTTTTTGTGATTACACTAGCACCATGGAGAACTCTTACAATGATCCTCACCCTGAACCAAGATAAATAGTTGTACCAGGATTCATTTAAATGAGATTGTATAGACCTACTGAAAACAAGCTTATATAGGTTGGCCCCAGCAGTGTGACAAACTGTCAGTTGTTTTCACCAGTTCAAGATATATTTTGGCTCTATATACACATTGCTAAGTGGGCCATATATCTGGTAGTGTTGGATTATTGTATTTTTTGATGTGGCATTGAAGCTGAGCTAGGAATGGCAGAGAAGTAACTGAGATGTATCCATTAAAGGGTGAGTCAATGTCAAATTTGGATTTATTCTGCAGTTCCTGTTTTTATTTTTTGAATAAGATGCGTGACGTTTGTTTTGACAGTCATACTTTCCTCTCAAGAGCTCATGTTTAATAAATAGTCGTTAACTAAATGAGGTGTATAGGGCTACCATGTTGACTTGCTTAAAACTCGGGTCCAGCTGTAAATGACATAGACTATGATCTGCCATTGCATAATACTCCAGCAAATCAAAGTCTGTGTTTGTTATGCTGGTTACTCCTAACAGTCTGCAGGCTCAGATCTGCCAGCCCACTATGGAGCCCATTAGCAGATCTAGGTCTATGCAGCCTGTATTTGGATCCAATAGCTGTTTGGTTGGCATTCTGAGACATTTCATGCATGGTATTCTTCTTGACATCACAGAAGCCATAGTGGCTCGGGTTAGTGTGCTGTTACTTCTTGACTAGAAAGATGCAGGTTCAAATCCTAAAGTGGAACCAACCCAGGACAGCTCCCATTGCGTGTCCTTGAGCAAGGCAGTAACTTCAATTGCGTCGGCACTGAAGAACCTACTTGTATTGCTGTGCCATACAACACAAACTAACTAGATTGTGTATTTTGTAAATATCTGTCCATTTTTTTTATTCATCTGTTGCTATATAAAAAGTGCTCTTAAAGTCTGATTTAAATAGATACCATCAGACAAGAATCTAAATTGGCTTGACAGGTGTATACATCAAATATCAGTTGATCCATTTTAAAAATTAAGCAATTTTTGTGTTATTAAAAGAATTCAAAGTACAAGTCACAAGTCTGTCTCCAGTGCTTTAAACTGCAATGTACATGTATGTTGAGTTTGCTTTTCATTGCACGACAGACCACATTATGTAAGTGCAACTTCGGCATTTTTCTCATTTTGGAGTCTTGTATATGACAAGCATTGTAGACTGGTTTCATATAACCATGTGTATTTATGGTCTTATTTTTGTGAAGTTACACCTGTCATAAAGACAATGCTTTTGCATTTTTCAGTAGGTGTTTACATGTACTCTGAGGTAAATGCAGTTTAAAATGCAAAAAGTATTTGAAAAGTTTATTGATCCATCTTAATAATGTAGAGCAATAGATATACTATTATATTCATATACTTATGCTCTGTTATGCATATTTAAATTTCTAAATAGATTCCAGTCCCATTTGAAAAGTGAAATTTTATCTGTGCACAGAATAATGCAAAGAGGTATATGAGTTATTGCCCCTTTTGACTTAGGAATTTTCCCCAGTATATGATACTCAGATTTATCAAATTAGGCCATATTAGTTACAGGGAGCATATGTGTCCTCTTGACACATATCTAGTTCTTCATGCTGAGTACTTGTGGGCAATTATTGAACCTTATTGATACTTTTCAGTTGATTAGAACAAAAGAGAATGCAAATGTTGTGATGTGAACATAATTCCACAACTAACAGAGGCATGAGCCTGAGCAGATTTTACAAAAATCTTGAAAGCCATGCACATGCCATTAAAAACATCCAATCATCATCCCACCTAAGTATCACCTGTGTTAAATGTAAGCAGCCACTTCTGGTAAGTAGAAAATTTAAACTGGTTAACATCAACTTGCGTGAATTTCACATTACCATGATTTTATATGAATGTTTTTTTTTAGTTAATATTTTTAGTGAAGACTAAACAATAATGAAATTATTTGTCTAAAACAAAAAACTATGGGTTCATAAATGGCCACAATGGATGGTATTAAAGTTAATTGTGATATGTATTTTTAACTGAAAATGAAAGTCAGTGTAACCAAAATTTCAAGTTACATGATTTTGAGTTATGCAATCACTATTTGGAGTCAGTCAGGTGTTAGTTGTGTCTGAAAACAAGTGACTTCTTACAAATGATGAAGTTTCATAAAAAAAATTGGTTGTTCGGAACCTTGAACATGTTACTTTTCAAAGCAGATGATTGCTGGATGATGATCTCTAAGTGTACTCTGTTATGAACGCTGAATCCTGTTCTAGGTCTTATTTTTTCAAGAAATGGAATAATTTACATTGCACCAACCCATTACAGTCACCACCGGTAAACAGCCTTCTCTTATCTCCCGCTAATATCTGGCTTGGAAATAGACACTAACTATATTGCAAAGCAGTTTCACCTTGCGAATTGATAATGGTTGTTAGTCTGTCCATCTGGCATCAGTGTTTAAGCTATTTTCTCATACATAATTGATCATAGAGTCACTTAAGTTGGTATTTGGATGTGTCATGTGGATTATTCCCCTTCTAGATGAAAATTGGGTAGCTGTGACATATTTTTCAAAGTCCATTGATTTTGGGTAACCTCTGCATTTTGCTTTTTTATTCGTACACTGTTATGCATGGAGTCGTGTAAATTGGTATATGTAATAGTCATGAAGAATTCTACAGCCATTACTCAAACAAGGTCACTGTCATATTTTTCATGGTTCATTGATTTTTGTTTACTTTTGCTCCAAGCTCAGCAGTGTATCCCCTTAGAGTTGCAAGACTGAGAGTCAAAAATCCTCTTGGTGTCAGAACTGGGGGTCAGATGGAGTAAACAACAAACCTTAGTGTAAAAACTGGGGGTCAGATAAAATATCTGGGGGTCTCTGATGTACAAATGAGGGTAAAGGGAAACACTGGCTCAGTTTCTGTGGGTTAAAGTTGCATTTATGTCCTTTGCTCAGAAACTGTTGTTCATAGAATGACACAAGTTAGCATTTAGATGTGTCAATCCCCAGTTTGATGGAACGACAATAAATCTACAAAGATTGGTACCTCATAAATAAAAATGAATTTGCAATATTAATGGTAAATAATTGAACCGTACTGCCATGGGTGGTTTTCTTGTCATGCAATTATATTTACCATTCCGTTAACAGACGCCTGTCATAAATAATTTCACTGGTCCCACTGGAGGCTTGTAAAGCTTGTAAAGAGACCAAAAACTGGAGTTAGTTTAATAAATATTATCTCTGATATTTGAAAGAAATCATATACAGTGGTCACCCTCTTATACGGCCACCCCTTCTGCACCGGGAAAGTGGCCTTATAAGACAGGTGGCCTTTACAGAGGTTGACTAAATTTTTTGTGAGAAGTATATGTAATGTACGTAGTAAGAAAGCTACATACTTCAAAGCATTTAATATCTTCATTTAAAAGTAACATTAATTATTAAAAGGTTCTTCTTGTTATAATAATAGACTTATTTCAACTGAATATACATTAATAGTTCTTATTCTTTGCATAAGCATGATATGCGAGTGGGTATTGTTGTCATGCTCATTGCAAAACCATTCAAAAACATCATTTATATCTTGGTACATACATAATTCTCTTTCCATTTGCTCGATTTTCCCACTGCTGCTAAATAACCTCCTTATCGGTTATGACGTTGTTTATTCAAGTCTTTTCAGCATAAAATTGTTTTATTCGAGTCTTTTCTACATAAAATTGTTCAGCAAGTCCCCCTCCCCACCTCACCCAATGTCATTGAGTAGAATAACCGACTTTCTTCTAAAATAATACGTCTCCATTTACATGATGACATGTTAATGTTTGGTAATGATTTATTCAGATGTTGCTAACTGTATGCGATTTGATTTTAATTACACAGATGAAACTTTTGTGGAGGGGACGAAATGCCTTCTTTGCAAAGGAGCAATAAATGTGTGGTCACATGATTTTTCGGTCTTTGTCAGGTACCCTGTTTTGTTCAAGGTTAATTTCTCTGTGCATGTGTTAATGCACAAAAAATCTATTTTTAGCCTATGCTGACCCTGTTATAATCTTGACAATTACGTCCAGTTGTAATCATCAAAGAGAAGGACTCAACAGATGTGTGAAGCCCAAAACTCTGTCATAACATTGTTGACCCCATTTCCTGTCAAGTTGTCTTTTATAGACAATGATATAATATTAATCTTAGTGTTACATGTACTTTAGTCAACACTTCTTTCAGTAATGGAAACTTGACATTGGGGACATGTATCGACAATAGAGATAATCTGATTACTTACCTTACATCACGATATGAATTAATTATTGGTTCTGGATACATTTGAAATAAAAAGTGGCAACTTATGAGGGGAACATTTTACATTTTTGTACTAATATGCTGGCTGCTGGTCACATTAGAGGTGTGGCCATTCTTGAGGGGTACTTTTGAACACAAACTCATCAGTGCCAGGGGTATCTGGCCGTAAGAAGCCTGTGGCTGCTGGTTGGGGGGGGGCATTCAAGAGGGGGACTACTGTATCTGAACAGGCTTACATATGTGTCTTGTTGAATATCAGAAGGTATTGATTATTTTGCTTATTCAGCTGTGAACATACCTGTACATGTTGATGGGATTATTGACAGTAATAAGAGTTTGCAATCTGAATTACTGAGGATAATATTGCTTTGCATTAGTAGGTGTCATATAAAACACCAGCATTCTTCAGGATATTAAGGAAACCAGACATTCAGCACGATATAGGTACATGTATAATCTGAACCCAAATTATTCTTGCTGTAGCAGAATTGTATCATCCAGAGAGAGGTCAGTTCATGTTGTCTTTGTAATACCAGTAATATATACTTATTTCATGGTTGCAATTCAAATATGGAACTTGTTTCCTATAAAAGTAAGAAATAATAGTTTATTACACAATTTCACAGCCTACTTGAACCAAGAAAAAGAAATTAGTGAAATCCAATCAAGAAAAACCCTTGGGACCCAAAATGTCATTTTGATTTAAAAGGTTTTCAGTATACTGAGGTGTTTTTTTTTTCTAAGTACTTGTGTGATGAGAGGGGCCCCAGGTGGCAGAGTGGTACAAGGTGCTTGCCTTTGCTGATCACTCTCATTTGTCTGCTGGAGTTCAAGTCATGACTCAGCCAATGTGTGTATGTGAGTAAGCTTGCCAGTAGCTGGGTATGGGGGGTCAGTGGTTCTTCCTGGGGTCCTTCCAAGTTCTTCCTCCACCAAAATATACTGGCCACCATGTACAGCCTATCATGTACTGAAAAAATGGTATTAAACACAAATACATGTGATGAGAGGGAGTGAGAGAGACTATATATTATACGGTTTGAAATTGGGAATACGTTTGGTCCTAACTTGGTAAAGCCTTTGTCTCACAAATTCATTAATTTGTCAAATTTACAGGCATTGTTGAAACAATTGTTTGCATCACATTTGTTTTCACATTTGTTCTTGCAAAATTCTAGTATGTTAACATTCCAGAATTTCAAAGTGGTTACAATTGTAACATTAATGTTTTGGGGTTGCATAGAAGGAGACATGATTGTTTACATAGACATATTTATTTTTTTTATCTCAGTCTTCTTGATGTTTACATCTAAATATTACAATGATTATAGCACTTTATTGACCCTGCTACTGAAAATGTACATTTCATTCTGATAATTTTTTCATTCCTCAGGTAATACGGCAGGAGGAATATAACCATATCTTTGTCCATCTGTCTGTCTGTCTGTAAACATTTTCATTCCAGAGCATAATACTCAAACTTGTCATGGCATTTCATCCAGGCTTGTTACACATCTAATGATTTTAATTCTGATACTAAACATTTACGATACTCATTTTTTTTTAATGTTAAAATGGAAACAAATTGTAGTAGAAGTAGTGTTATTAATTAAGAGTGATGTGCTAGTGGGTTCTTTCAATCGGAATCTTTTCATAAGGGCCAGACCAGATGGATATTAGTATAGATTGCTTGTTTAAACATTTTCTGTGCCAAACATACATCATGAACATTTTCAAAAGAATGGAGAAAGATATAAAACTCAAAATCAAGATGACATGTTCTTACAAATATTTATTTTTTAAAGTTAATTTTAATAACTGTAATAATTGCAATATTATCACCATTTTATTATCATTATTATTAATACAAAATTATAAATGCTTTGTAATGCCGCCTTCAGTAAAATCAACTGATCCATTTTCATATGAAGCACCCATACATCTTGTCAGTGTCAAGAAATATCAACACGTGTTTTCTGGGGCACATAGGGTTAACATTGATTCTTTTACTCTAGCTTTTAGACAATGGTAGAATATACAGGTTTGTTTGTTTGTTTGAGATAAAAGGTAGGTTTATTCAATACTGATCAATTATAAATCCATTTTACTATTCAGAAACATACCTGGGTGTAGTAATTATAATAAGTACAATCAAGGAATCCACCACAAGGTCCAGGTAAATATAATCTTCTGCTTTTATATGCCTGGTTGATTTGCAAGATGTCTTGTACAATGCCTATGACAAGTGACTGGTTGTGTTAAGAACTTGATGCATGCAGAGTTTGGATAGGTTTAAGTTTATTGATCAGCTCCCAGTCCTTGCCTCAAATGTTACATAGCTTACTGCTAGAGGGAGTTCATTTTCAACTCAAGGACAGGGATTGTGTGGATTCATGCTTGGAAAACAATATTGAAATCTGTGATATCATTTTGCCATATAAGATTTTAAAGTGCCATTTCTATTTACATAGTACAGATGTTTAGTGCTTTCATAACTGGCTCCTTACTAAAATCGGACTGCAAAGTCTTTTGATTTATATCCAGCACAATCAAATTTTATTGAGTTTCTGGAGCTGTAGTCAAGGATTTTTGCAACTATGGAACTGTTCAAGGTAAATAATGTCTACATGTTGAACTTTTTCTTCAAATGCCTATTTCAAAATGTGACTTTTTCAGTTTTACTTTGCATTATCTCATTCAGGACATTTCTAGCTCTACTAGTCAAAGATAAGAAGACTTTTTGCAATGGCCGTTGGTCAGCATTCATTAGTCAAGTTTGTTATCACTACTGCTTCTGAACTACTGAGAGGATTGCCATGAAACTTAACACATTCATACCAAGGTCTAGTTGATCCCAGATGACTATGCTGCCTCACAGTATCTAATATGGCCACTAAGACAGCCATCTTGAAATTCTTATCATTGCTACTACTCCTGAATGGGTGGTCATATCAGCATAGTTTTCACTAAAAGACTTCTTATCAGTTTTACTTGGTCTGTAATAAAAATAGTGCCAATCTGACATCCATGTTCACAATGAACAAATTTTGTTATTGTCATTCCTCATGTCATATTGGAATAAGGTTTATACAAAAAGACTTCATTGATGTCTTGTTGGTCCAGAATTAAATGGTGCCCCTCAGACATCCACTATGGTCATCATAGTGGCCATCTTGAAACTCTTATAATTTTCTCCTCCTGAATTGATCTTCCTATCTACATATTGTTTTTGCTAAAAGGCTTAGGATGACTGCTTGGTACTAAAAGAAAATAATGCTAATCTGACTGCAAATATAACTCCAGCAAATCGTGTTTTCGCTACTTCTCCTGAGTGGATGACCTGATCTAATCTACATAGGGTTTTCAACAAAAATCCTATTATTGTATCTGGTTGGTTATAAATACAGATTATGTTGAATTGACATATAATATGGCCAGCATGTTGGCCACTTTGAAGATCTTGTTATGGCTACTCCTTCTAAACAGGGACATGGGGTTTTCACTTGTGATGTCTGGTTGGACATAAATGGGGAAAGTGTCATTCTGACATGCAGTATGACTACTATGAGGACCATCTTGAAAATCATATGCCTACTTCTCCAGAATGGATAGTTACAGTGGCATGGGGTTTCTATTAAAAGACTTCTTATATGTCTAGTTTACCCTAAACAAAAATTGTGCCAATAATACATCAAACATGGCTGCCTTATAAGCCACATTGAAGATTTTATTTTAACTACTTGACATGGGCTTCACTGTAAGATTTTTATGGTATTTATTTGGTCCTAAATAAAAATGGTTCTAATTAGACTTCCAATTTGATGGCTATAATGACCACCCTGCAGATCATGCTGTAACTTCTTCCCCTGTATGGATAGTCATGGAAACACAGAGTTTTAAGTTAAAACACTTCGTATAATACATAGTTGGACCCAAGTGAAAATGGCACCAGTCAGACCTCCAATATGGTGGCCATGGTTGCCATCTTGAAAATCTTGTTATATGTTTCTTCTGAAGAGTGATTTCGCTAAAAGGCTTAGTATTTTTATTTTAAGCTGTTCCAAAACAGAAATGATGTTATTCCGACTTTTAATTTCATAGCTATTGTGGTCATCTTATCATAAAAATTTTGTTCTAGCTACTTCTCCTATATGTGATAACTGTAGCAACATGAGGCTATCATGAAAAGCCTTCATGTCATATCTAGTTGGTCGTAAATGAAAATGGTGTCAATCAGACCTCATGTATGGCTGCCATGTAACAATCATGAAATCTTAAGTTAATAGTATCCAATCTGACAAGGACGTTAAAAGCAAAGGACTTAGATTTTGTCTGTATTGACTTGTCAGGATGATGACATAGACAAGAATGAATGGATTTTTATCATTGAATCTAGATTATGGATTTATCTGAAGGATATATGAAATGATACCACTTAAGTAACCATGTTTCTTTTCGGAAAAAAAAAATATTATAGATCTTTTGAAACAACTGAGCAGGAATTTGTATCTTAACATTGTTTAAGACAAGTTCAGTGATTTTCTATTCAGTGGTATCAGGCCCAAGAAGACAATGGCCATGATAAAAGTCTTGTAGTATACTTAGAGTTATCTTGTAAACATGTCAACTTGAACATAAGAAAACTGTTTGATTTTTAAAAAAAACATATATTTATAGTTTCTCAAGAATATCAGAGATGATTTTAGTACTTGCCATTTAAAAGAAGAAATGGGTTTATCCTGATTCCTCCTAATTCTTTTTTTGTCCAGTAGAGACCCAATTTATCCAGAGGACCTGGTTTTTAGCTCTACTGGTCATAGGCCAGAAGAGCTTCTGTGTTGTCCATTGACCATCTTTCTGTTTGATAATGCCCCATATCTACTTTGAGGATTAACATGAAACTTTATACACACATTCATCCCAAGGTTTATTTGACCCAAAGTGAAAATGGTGCTGATCTGACTTCACTTATGTGTGTACTGTACTACAGCAGCCATCTAGAAAATCTTGTAAGTGCCACTCCATGTGGTTCTCACCAAAAAAACATTTTATAATATCCAGTTGGCCCTAAATGAAAATGGTGCCAATCTAACATCCAGCATGGCCACCAAGGCAGTTATTTCAAAAATCTTATCAGTATTCCTCATAAATGGAAAGCCATTTCAACATTGGTTTTACACAAAAAGATCTATGACATCTAGATGGCCCTAAATAAAAATGGTACCAAGCTGATTATGATGGCCATCCTGAAAATCTTGTTGTTGCTGCTCCATGTGGATGGATTGTCATATAAACTTGAGATTTTCACCAAAGATTTCTATGATGTATTGATGGTTCTGAATAAATACACTGCCAGTCTGATATCTCATATGGCTGTGATAGCAGCCATCTTGAAAATCTTCTTGTTGTTATTCCTCCTAAATAGAAGTTCATATCAACATGGGGTTTGCACCAAAAGACTTGTTATGGTACCTAATTGTGAAGAAGAAATGGTCTTATTATGGATTCAAGGAGATTCTTTTTGGCCCATAGAGTACCCCCATCAGGAGATTCTTATTTAAGTATTCCAGACACACTAAGGTGCCAAGAATGGGTGCATGGCACTTATTGGGGTTGTAATGTTTTAATTCGAGGAGTATGCAAGAAAATTTAGTTGTTTTTGTTGGCATGCATCCTTTATTTGAAAATTTATATAGGTAGGTAGGTAATGTTTTGCAAATCTGGCTTGTTTTATTGTCCTGGGTTTAAAAAGTTTGTGTGTATTACTGTTACCAATCATAGGATGAATCATGTCGGATAGATAATATTTATTTCAAATATCATGCTGCATGTTCAGACTGAAGATAAGGTTTACCTGCACAGCAGCATGTATTCAAAGAACTGTTAAGTGAATTTGTAGTCTACAGCATGGCATTGAAATGCATTTAAGATGAAAACATGCAACAGCTGTATGCTGTCAGCTGAATGGAATTACCTGCGCCTGTGAAATTTTTTATATAGATCTACCAAAGCTTAAGTCGGATATGTCCTTGATGCATACAAAGTTAATCTGCAACATTCATTTTCAGTGATAGTTGTGTCTGTG
Organism: Megalonaias nervosa; assembly: GCA_016617855.1. NCBI lineage: Eukaryota > Metazoa > Mollusca > Bivalvia > Unionida > Unionidae > Megalonaias > Megalonaias nervosa. The sequence continues at coordinate 77,172 of JAECUM010000278.1, read as the reverse complement.
CCTGGTACAGTATGTACATGTACTTGTATTTAAGTCATAATTCAAATGCACACTGTATAGACACAGATTAGTAATCACATTATGCACCAGCAGATCAGGGTCTATGCAGTTTGTTAGGATCAATCAGTAGAACAAAAAACATAGACTCTGATCTGCTGGTGCATTATACGATGGCAGATCAGGGTCTATGTTGTCTGCAGTTGGACATGATTTATGTGTTAGTATCTGCAGTGTGTGATTAATTGATTTTTTTTCTTCTCATTTGCACCTGTAAGTGAGAGTGATCCATGATAGTACCTATGACTGCTCATTTCTAATCAGATTTATGAAATTAATCTAATTTCTGTATTTTATGAACCTAAAAAATTATATACTGATTTTCATATTTTTGATATCTACCTTGTACAAATGTAAAATTATACATGTAACTATCAGTTATTTCTATAATTAATGCAAGTGTGCTGTGACAGGGTATGTTTTTTGAATAAATTAAAAGTATCTGTCAGTATGTATGATAAATGTTAAGAGTCTAATGACAGTGGTTGTCAAAGGTTACTGTACTTGGGGTCATATACTCTTCCAGACTGGGTACACTTGTTCAACTCATTAAAGACTCAGGAAGGGTTACATGATTATATACAGTATATTGCCCAGTATTGTTTATTATACTTGCTGGAGTGGTACAGTTCTTTTTCTTTTAATTGCAGTCCATGGTTTTAGATCCAAAGGGTGGGTGGGTACAGGATTCAAATTCTGTTACAGTTGATATACAAATATTTTCAGCAGTTGGATGATGCTAGTAATTTTGATTGGTGTGTTGAAATTTTTATTCAGATGTAGCAATGAAAAATCACCTCATACACAGAGAACATTTTTAAGTAGCTAAAAGGAAATACTTCATGAGTGAAGTGGAAACATTCATGAATACACAATGTTTCCACTTCATGATTAAAATATTTTCTTTTATTTACTAAAAACAATGCAGGTTTTCTTAATATTTATGTATTTTTAAAGGCAAAACCCATACATTTTCATGGATTTTTTTCTCCATTCTGTGCCAGTGCAAGTAATGGCTGCATTACTACTTTGTTTTCATACAAAATGAAAAGATTTTTTTCGCTCACACATTTCTTGCACTAGTTGATAGTGAACATTGCTGGAGTGGGGAGGTCGTATTGAATCAACACAAAACAGTCATATCCAGCAGACTTCATAGTGTAACGTGATTAAACAGGTTTTAATAATTGTGAGTTTACTTTTAAGGATTTTAGTTTTCTATTTTGTGATTTCTGCATTTGGATGTGAATTTTTATGTCATCTTGGCAAGCAGCTGGTCAATTTCGGTAACACACACTGCACCCAAATTTTGATTGTCACTTAATATTGGTTTACACTCGACACTCATCAATGCCTGATTTCTCCATCATTTTTAGATATAGTTATGACTGCGATGAGTGTTACAATAGATAATTAAGCAAATGTTATTATATGTACTACATTTAATTAAGAGTTTTTTCTTGAAAGTGTATCATTTGTCATGGATTATAACAGGTATACATACTCTATGGTCATACTAATTAGCACCCCTACCTATTGATCATGTTGAGGCTATCACATCACAGCTATGCTGTTTCCAAGACATGGAATATCAAATACCAACAGGTCATGTAAGTTGAGTCACTGACACTTTACATGTTTCATGTGAAACCTGTTATAAAAACATTTATACTTGAAGCCTACTATATGTTCTTTGGGCTTTTTGGCATTTTTGATGGCACCTCCTCATTGATTACAAAGTATATACTGGAGGGTCTATATTCGTAATACATTTAAAGATCCATTCATCTCATTGGGAGAAAGAGAAGGAGAAGAAGACAAAAAAGATGAAATAGGCCTTAACATCAAACTATTGGTTTGAATATTATACATAAGGACAGGTGTATTTTCTAAATGGGAAAAGAAAGTAGTTCTAAAAGTGTTATCACCTCTGTGGTAATAAAAGTGGTACTGTGCTGTGGTGATGACAGTGGTATTACCTGAGTATTTCCCTCTGATAGATTGCAGTATCTCATGATGAAATATATATAATAAAGTTTTGTTAAATTTTATGCAAGTTTTGCATTGAATTGAGAACATATACAATGGTACCTCACTATATAGCTGCTCATTATATTGCTTCCCTTCTTTTATTTTTGTTGTGATCATGGATCCCATCAAATTTAATCAAACTCTTTTTTCACTGCTTATTTATTTTTGCTTGATTTCACATCATTAATGCCACATTTTTGTGTTTGAATTATAATGACAACATCCCTCATTATAAGGCTCTCATTTATAAAGTAGGTCACTTTTATTATGACTCTATGGTCTTAAAATAAGTAATAGAAAAGTGTAAAATCGAACAAGTTTTGTAAACTTCAACAAATAATTTATTTCCTTATACAAAATGAAAATGTAAGGATAACTTACAGGATTGTGAATTAAATCACAAATAATCCTTGAATTTCTAACACAAATGCTAATGAATAAAGTTCTTAATAAATTTTAGTGGTATTCCAAATAATTTCAACCACTGAAGGTGTTGATTACCTGTAGTTACCTGTAGTCTCAATGACCTTAATTGCAATGATGTGCCAATAGTCTTTTGTTGAATCACAGTAATATACTGCAAGGTTTCATTGTTGTAATTGACTATAATTCCCAGTTAATGATTCTATTCTTGAATTATATATATTCCAAGAATATTATAAATGAGTACTTTGTATTTCCTAAGAAGAATATTTTAATTAAATAATTTCAGCCCAAATCGAACACTGAACACAACAATGATTGTTCCACAAGATCTTATAGTTCAAATGACAAATTTTCAATCAGTCCAGCTTTATATTAAACCTAAGACATAAAAGAATAACCCAGATGAGGGCCTGACCAGAAGTTCATTTCTAGAAAAATCTTAGTTATAATTAGAAGTTCTGTTACTAAAATTATAATAAAGAACATGGTAAACACAATGTCCTTGACTCAGACCAAGATACTGATCCTAATATTTATCTTTCACTCAGAGTAATATAAACAATGTTGTTTACACAGTGAACTTGATTTTGGACAAGGTCAGCTACAGAATGCAAATTAAATATACATAACACTTTTATGGTTCCCATGAACTGCATTATATAGAGGGAAATCAGTACTTTATTTTTCTGGTTTCGTTTAATCAAACCCTCCTTGTTAAAAGTACTTCCCATAAACTGTCATTCAGATGCCACAATGTGTGGATAAAGTCTGGATAAAAGAGGCATCCTTGTACTTAGTGGTACCTCTTTTTTCACCCACTTGCATCAGAACTGCACTTTCATTTCAATCACAAAATGAAGAGAATTTTTTTCATTAAGCATACACTGATTTTCTTGCAGATCCTCTGTGAGTGGTCCTCAGCTTTCGACAGCCCGGCGGGCAGCACGTCAGCGAGCCATGATTCGACAACAGCAGCTAACACTGGATTCTGACTTGGCAGGGCAACTCTCAGATGATTCTGTAACTAAAGGTATACTGCACAGTATTATTTTTGACTTGCACAGGAAAACAGTTTTAAGGTCTCCAATACTAAAGTTACCGCCCCAGTGGCCTAAGTGGATGCAGGAGGTCACGGGTTCAAACCCCAGCCGAGTCATACCAAAACTTATAAAAAATGGTACTAGCAGCTGCTTGGCTTGACGCTCAGCATTAAGAGGTTAGTGTTAGGACAGGTCAGCCTGATGTCAGGATAATGTAACTAGGTGGGACATGATGCCACATATCTGCAGCATGATGCTTCAGTGCTGGACATCACTATAAACTGCCACACTGCAGGCATTGTAGCGATATGACTGAAAAATTGTTAAAGCTACATTAAAAATCCAAATCAAACACACACCAATACTAAAGGACGATATTATAAGCATGTGGCTTGTGTCCACCTGTTGCCACTACCATAAATACTCACTTAAAAGTCAAGCCCAACTGCAAACTGCACAGACCCATATCTGCTGTCACATAATGTGCCAGAAAATATGAGTCTATGAAGCTTGTTAGGAGTAATCAGTAGAGTAAACAACGTACACCCTGATCTGCCAGCACATTTTGCAATGGCAGATCAGGTTCTATTTTATATGCACTTGGGTTAGGCATATAAGTCAGTATATATGGTAAATTTGTGGTGACTTGTTTGCATACTTAAGTTTTTTTTCTGCATGTAAAGAGTCTTCTCAAATAATTTTTGAACAATGGTCCCCTACTAAAAGTGGTTATGAATTTCAGTTTAATTGATGAGGCTAAAAAAAAATGTTGAGACAACAGGAATAAATGCCTTGCTGAGAGACATACCATGTCAGTTGACCCACACTGATCTGGACAGGATTCAAACCTGCAGACCCACTGATGAGGGTCCACTATGCTAACCACTGACCCTCTATTGCTTTCAGATTCCAAATTAAATAACTTTTGATGTCAAGAGACACTGTGTAGTAATGAAACACATCTTTTAAATGAACACCAAATTAAAGTGAAATTTGTGTATGGACTGTGGCTTTGATGTAGCAAGGGACTACCATATGGACTGTGACTTTGATATAGCAAGGGACTGCTGTGTGGACTGTGGCTTTGATGTAGCAAGAGTGTGCTTTCCATTTGTATGACATGTACTGTGATCCACACATTAAATTGACATGAAAAAACTTATGTTGATTTCTAATAAAAGAAAGGAAGGTAAGTTTCACTGGTTTGTGATACCATAGAAGCATATATATATATATATATATATATATATATATATATATATATATATATATATATATATATAGATCATTGTAATAAAAATACATGAATTAGAGGTAGCTAAATATACGGGTTGACACACTTAAAACTATTTACTTAATTTTCTGTCAGTTCTATTCCTTTTGAAACCTGGTAGGATTTTTGAGTACTTTTTACAGTTTGCATACTTTTGAGGTATAAAGAATTTTACGTAATAGGTAAGAACAGTTTGAGAGGGTTACCCGTATAGTTCTTGCATTCTGTTTGGTTTGTATAAGATGGACTATAAATTTGTATGGTTATATGTTTTCCAATTTGCAAGAAAAGTGCATATTAATAAATGAAACTCATGATGCCAAAATGTAAAGTTTGTAGAGTTGTTTATACAATTATTACATGTTTCTACCAAGCCTTCATGTTTGTGCATTGCTCTCGGTGTAGGTTATTTAGTGCCAAGGTGATGGGAGTAAAGTGCCATGCCCGAGGACATGGTGGGATTTGAACCCACACCCTTTCAGTTGCAATATTTGGCACACTAACCCCTGAGCCTCCAAGGTTCCTGCCTCCATTTATCACATCTTGGGTGTATACTAGTCCATTTCTACATTACCAAGCATTGGGCATGGAGATCTTACAAATTGTGCATGGATCGATTTGATTCAGACTCAGATGCTTAAAATCATCTACAAGATGGTACATGCACCATATTTTCTTGCCTTGCATATTTTCAAGTGGCTCTTCAGGTCTACACTAATGGCCTTATTTGCATGTTTACAGTGCAACATACTTCACATTGGTGGTATACTTGAAATAAAAAGAAAAATTAGACTTCATGTCAGGAAAAGTGTCAAGGTGATAGCTTATACTGTTAAAATACATTCCATGATAAGTGACAAGATTATAGCTTTCCAAATCAAACACATTCTTTTGAAAGGTTTTGGATACACTCCAGTTTCTTTATTTGAATTTCTGTAACGTTGTTGAAAGATATAATGAACAGTTGTTTACATCTCACATGTATACACACTTAGATCACCTATAGTCTGTATTTCTTACCATTCAAATTTTAAACTTTGATCATGCTTTGATCATGCTTTGAATAATGTGTTGCCGTTTATTCTCTGTCTGTCCATATTATATACACTTATTGTAATGCACTTCATTATGATGACATGTTTGCTATTGTGAGGCAAGAGTGTTTATGGATCTACTTTCATTAATTGAAAGTAACATACATACATATATACGGACCTGGGTTCGAATCTCTGTAGAGTACGAATTAAAAATTCTCTAACCTGTAGGATAGTATTATTCTGCTTACTATTTTCAAGCATTCTTCTATAGACTCCAGGGATAGCACTTTCCATTCTGCCTGGTGTATATTTATAATTCTCTGTAATTAATCCTATATACCTTGATTTCTTGTTCCCAGTATGAATGGTTTTTGGTCAGGTAATATAACAATAATGACAAATCAGAGAAGTTATTGCCAGTGGGTTACATTACCACTTTTCATTTAATCACACTAATAAGAGAAGTGATAGAAAAATTTGGAAACATAATATAATATAATACAATTTTATTTGGAGCATGGGGCCAGCAATTACAACTGCATGACATGAAATTTATCTAGTTAAGGACTGGAATATCTTTTGGTGCACAGTGGTTGGGTTGTGGAATGGTCTGGTTGCAAGCATGCAATAAAAAGAACCATGTTATAATAAAGGGCTTTATTGTGATGGAGTTCTGTGTGATACACCTCTCCCTCGATAACTCACAGTCAGTGGGGTCCAAAAACATAGACTGCACTATAACTGAGGGCATGAGTTACCAAGGTACCTCCAAAAGAACAAGAAGTGATTGATGCCTTCCCTGCTGGATATCAAGAAAACCATGTGGTAGGGGAGAGGCAACTGGGCTGTTTAATGGCTGAATATTCATTTTATGATTGTGTTGGGAATAATTGATAATTGTCAATAAAGCACTTTTTCTAATGAAGTTGTTCATTTTCTGTATCAAGATGCCCAATCTCTGTAAGATCATTAACATTATTCCAGCTGGTGTCTACAACTGTCATGTGTTTGCATAAACATAATGTATTACGTCACTGTTTTTCTGCTGTTGTTGATTCACAACCAAACAAGATTCCTCTTTTCAAAAACTATGAACATGTATTCCATGAAACAAAAGTCAAAATAAGAACTCAGTTTCTCAATTTTTTAAAATTATTGTTCTGTTAGTAAAATATTGTTGCAGTGATTTCATTGCAAGTAATAGTGAAATTTTTTTTCTCATCCTCAAGGAAATCACTGATTGCCAATTCAGGAATTTTAAGTTAACTACAAACACAGAAACTTGCTTCTACACAATGAACCATATCTGTGAAACAAAGCTTTTTATTTCATCAATTATTCATTTCACTTGGTAGCCGTGCTATCCTTGATTAAAAAATTTGAATGAGTAGGCTAATTTAAGGTAGTTTAATTATATTACATTTATAACAGTGTTTGATTGATCAATTTAAACAAGTCGACCTGACACACGACTGGGGCCACTAGGTCTTATGCAGGTAGGATTTGCATGTCTTTCAGTTTTTCTTTCTTTCCATCCCCTTAATTGGATTTGATACAAAAGATGTAATTAAAATGATAAATGGTCTGCTTTTAATTCAGCGCAGCAAGACAACAAATACATCTGCAAGTCAGATATCAAAACATGTTTGGCACATAATTAGGTTCTCAAACAAACCTCCCAGACATAATTGTTATGGTAGATTGACATAATTCATGCTTGAATAGAACAGGACACATTGCATTTATGAAACCAAGCTAATAGGTAGAACTTGAACATGAATTTCACTTGACAAAATTTATTTAATTGGCATTTATTTATTACAGTGCAGCCTCCAGTAGGCATTAGTGCCATTTTCATTGATCGAAATTTAGTTGAGTATTTTTATTTACATTGTAATTAGACTGTTGTTTGGAAAAAATTAACAGAATATATGACTTCTTATTAAAAGTTGATAATTTCATAATGTTGATTCAGATTTCAAGGTACTATCAACCATTTTCAACAATAAAACAAGCGATATATCAAGGTTTCATTTACCAGTTTTGATCACGATTTTCTTCATGTTCAACAAATAGTGGTATTTTCTAGCAAAATAATGGGATCCATGCCTGACCCTGCATTAAAAGTGGGATCATGAGTTACCAGGGCACAAGTTATCGGGGGGAGTGGTGAACAATAATATATTCATTCTGCACTCATGTAGGTGTAATGTATGTTATGAACATCTCAATATAACTGTGACCTTAAATTTTGAGTATTCATGTTTAATGGAGGAATACTGCAAGTCATACTTTTCATTTAAAAATGCAAATATCTGTGATTAAACTAAATTGAGTTTATTGATTACCATATTTAAGTGAAAGTATTTTCGCCCAGAATATGTCATAAATATGACAGAAAAATTTAATTGGTTTGAAACTGTGGTAATGCCATCTTTGCACAAGGAGAAAAAATTACAAACTTTTCATGACATGAGAAGTGAAAATAGATGTAAATTAGGATCTATGATCACAATGAAGGAGGGAGAATTGGTGAAACGTTTAAGCAGTTATTGTATCAAAGAAAAACAAACCCTCTAGCGCTCCATGTTTCAGAGCAATCTTATTCCCTCCCCTGATCATCTCCACACCTGTCCCTAGCTCTGTCCCAATTGGATGGTTAGCATTTAAAAATTCTTAGCTCCTTAAAAGTGTCTACTCACCCCCAAAAAATATTGTAAACTGAGATAATATCTGAAATTTTTTTTGTGGCCTTCTCAATAAAAAATGATGAAAAATATTTTGCAACAATGTACACCTGAATCAGGAGTTGTTGTTGTTGTTGTTGTTGTTGTAGGGTTTAATGCCAGAGTCAGTAAATAGGGGAAAGCCAGGTGGGGCTGTACCATAAGGCATATGAAATAGCTTTTGAAAATAGTGTTACATATAGGCTCGTTTAAAAGTAACAGAAGAAAAGAGTGAAACCAACAAGCTTTGTAAGTCTTAACAAAAATAATTTATTTCCCTTGAAAACACGGTGAAAAGGTGAAAATAGAAAAATAGGACTTACAGTATGAGAAGACAATCCAAACATTTATCCTAGTATTGAAAAAATACAAGTCCTATCACTAAATAATTTTAACTGAATCCAGGTTCGAATCTTGATGACATTCCAAGACGGAGGATGATGACATCAGGTGAAGTCTTTATGCAAATGTCAAGAGTTCCACACTGAACCACAACTTGTAATGTTTCAATTTAGAATAAATTTCCATCGAATGTCTTTGTCACTTGTATAGTTCTCCAGGGAATAAATTATTATATTCTAAAATATAGATGAACTTCTGAACAAGCTGTCATCTATAATAAAACATCTCAAGCTCCAAAGATGTAAAAATACAACACTTTATGGCACCTAATAGAATTATATCCTTCTTCTTGAAGATATATTGTATGACTGAATATTTCACAGGGATCTGAGTATTTTTAAACTAAACTAAGAAGTCATTTCAGGCACGCACGATGGAACACGTGGCTATTTCGCAATAAACAATGCAATTTCACATGGGCCAGGAAAATGACCTTGGCAATAACCAATCGTTGTCGCATAGTGTTTACTTAAATCAACAAACCACGGCAGGATAAAATCGTGCTTATGCGAGTCATACTACGTTTTATATAAATATAATATCTTTTTCAAAAATATCAGATCCCGTGAAAATAACCATTACAATAAAATGTAATGATACAAAAATAAAATAAAAAGAATTTAAAATTAACATACAAGTAATTAAATTACATATTCGTAACAAGAGAATGATTTCCTGTTCATCAGGTCACAGTGAACTAGTTATTTTATGAGCTATTGAACCAGCCTATGTGTGGTGGTAGTATATTAAAGACTGTATTTCAAAGAATGAAGATTGCTGATTGGCTGAAAATAATTACTAGAAAAAAATTTACCCCAGTTTTTGGGAAGAAACCTGTGCATGAATAAATTGTATACAAATGGTAGGCTTGAACATTAAACCAATTTAATTGTACCTCTGCCATTGTATGTGTAATACTAGATGTAATCAGAGAAATCTCACCAGGCCAGGTATTTACAGAAGGTACCTTTAAAGGGATTTTTCTCAGGATATCATTTTCATTTTAAAAGTTTCCTCTTCGATAGATCATTCATAGGATGTAAGTGTGTTTTGCTAATCTTATAACAAAATGTATATAAATTTTGCCAAATATTAACATTATGGTCTATGGGAACTGAGTTAAACATCTGTGCCCAATAGCAGCAGTCAAGCGTGGTGGAAAAGGACCCAGATTAAATATGTACAACCCTTTCTCATCAATTTTATCAGTCAGTTAAGGTAAATATCTTTGTAATTGTAAGAATAACTTGTCTGTTGTGTATGTTTGAGATGTTTTCATCAATTTTTTGTAATGCTGGATATTTAAAATATGTATCCCAGGATAGATTAAAAAAAGTGGTATATACCGTTAATGTATTTTTTTCAGCGACACTAAAAATAACACTTGTCTCCAAAAATCTGTGAGTTGCAAATTCCAGCAAATTGGGCTTAACAATTCTTGACTTTTAAAAATGGAACTAGATGACTGCAGATAGTGAAGGTTTATGGAAGTAAAAATAAGCAGTTTGTCATGTTTAAGTTTTGACTTAAAATATTGCATTTCTCTTATGTTGTATGGTGAACTTAGAATATCACATTTTCCCTATATTGTCAGACTGGATACATCTACCAAGATGAAACCAGACCACTAAATGAGGTTACACTGTCTGTTAAGTTTGGTATCTTGCTTTAACCTGGCAATTCTTTTACCTAATATACTCGCTTGTAAGTCCAGTCAAACTGCAATCAACAAAGATCCTGATCTGGCATAGCATAATGCGCATGTAGATCATGGCCTGTGTTATTTGTATTTGTTCTACTGATTATTCCTAACAAAATGCACAGACATATATATGTCAGCACATTAGGTGATAGCAGATCTGGGTCTCTCCAGTTTACAATTTTCCTTGACTTATAAGCAAGTACATATGGTATAATTTTCTTTTTTTCATTTTTCCAGAATCTTCATTCATAATTCTCAAATGTTTGATGTTATTATGGATAAATCTGTCTATGCTCCAGGTACAGTGACACAGGTGGTCGAGGAAACAACTTCCATTGATAATTGATAAAATATTTAACTCAAAATTTCATTAATGCCTAATTATGACCACATGGTCTATCAAAGATGGTGAAAAGAAGTCTGTGAAGAAGAAGAAATCAGGGTTCCATGGTCATACATGCCCCTCTAAAAGAAGAAATGCAAATGCTTGTGGGGGTTTTTTAACGTTGATTAATTATTCCAGAAATGCATAATTTTATATTGGCCAGGGGCATTTGTTATGATCCTAGAGTACCTCCATTTGTCAAAGTTCGACTGCAGTGTGCATCAAACTTCATTTACATTAAGATATTCGCTACATATCCACATGGGAATCAAAGTACTTCTTTTTGTGGATATGACGAAGTTTCAGAGGGAAACTTGTATTCATTGTGGAAAATGTTTTCCATTTATTAACTCTACTAGTCATAGACCAGAAGAACCTATGGGATGGTTTGTTGTCACTGCTACTACATGTATTGGATTTAAATGTGGAGAGCTAACTGGGCAGAATTGTTATATGTAGTGGTCACCTACAAGGACATTTTTCTCAAAAATTAGGCACTCATCATGTTCTTTTCATTGTTTCAACATTTTTTTAATTGGCTAGATCACTCCTGTAGGACATCAGTGTGTTTTGCCAACCTTACCATGAAAATATAAGAAATTGGCCAGATAGTAGCATTACAGATTATGAGAACTTGATTAGTTGTCTGTAACCATCACACACATGTATGTATTACAATGTAAAAAATCTTGCTGAAAGGTTAACATACATACATCAACATTATAAAGTTAGCCCAACCCTCCATAATTAGCTTGATGGTTGGATTGACCTGTATATTTAATCTGTAACTGCTCTTTCTGAAAAATCATACTGCATAAATAATCAGCCTCAGTGCCACACAATACCTTCATTTGGCAGCCATAATGATTGACATCAAAAATTTATTTTTTAATAAATAATGATAGCAGCCTCAATCCTCTCACATTTTTATCTCACAATTCATGGACAGGGTTACTGACTGTAGTAGATATGACTAGACAAAACTGCTCATAATTATCCTAATTAGTTAATTGTGCTCTCTGTGTATATATGTATGTATGTGTGTGTATGTATGTATGTATGTATGTATGTATGTATGTATGTATGTATGTATGTATGAGCGTATGTATGTAATATACATATGTATGTATATATGTATGTATGTATGTATGTATGTATGTATGTATATGTGTCTGTGTGTGTATGTATGTATGTATGTATGTATGTATGTATGTGTGTCTGTGTGGATGTATATATGTATGTCTGTATGTGTCTGTGTGTATGTATGTCTGTCCATATGTATGTATGTATGTATGTCTATATATCTCTGTATGTATGTATGTACACACAAGTATATACAATAAAGTGGTTGTGAGGAAAACTATGCTGAACATGAACACTGCTCTTCATGATGACTGGAAGCATTCAAGCTTCATTGATCAGACAAATAACGTTTTATAGACTGAAGTGGGTCAATAGGTTCCAAAACTGGTATTGTTTTGTTCAGTCTTGCAGATCTGTAATTGATAGGTCTTGCTCTGTACCACTAAAGATGTGGCTTTCTTTTAGTTCCTGTAATGGTTCCTCTGTACAGGAGGATGGAATATGGTCCAGTGATATATCAAACGATATAATGAGGTCTAGTGATTCAATATAGGTTATACTGAGGTTCATTTATACAGCATAGGTTATATTGAGGTTCAGTGATACAACATAGGTTATGTTGAGCTCCAGTGATACAACATAGGTTATATTGAGGATCAGTGATACAACATAGGTTATGTTGAGCTCCAGTGATACAACATATGTTATATTGAGGTTCAGTGATACAACATAGGTTATATTAAGGTCCAATGATACAACATAGGTTATACTGAGGTTCAGCAATACAGTGTAGGTTATATTGAGGTCATTTTAGTTTTGAAAATGCTACTTAATTTAGTTCACTTAATTAAAATTCTATGACCCATTATAGTATGATTTCACATGCATAATACCCTAATGTAGGGGTGGGCCTTATCTAACCTATGACCTGGTTTTATCCATTAATGTACCTCACAAGGTGTGGCTTTAAAAACCACTTGTCTGGTCCATTCCCTGGAGGAAGTGCCTGTCTCATCACTGTGTGTTTTGGTCACTTAGCCTTGATTATAATGTATCCAAGTATAAGCTGATACCAATTCTTATATAGACAGTGCAGTCGATTGCTCTGGAATGAACAGTGTTATAGTGTGGGAGAACTGTACATATGAGTATGTATTACTACATGTACTTGCATATTTTAAGATGGGATGCTTTCCCATAGCTGTCCGTTGTACTGACTAGACACATCATCATTTACAGTTAGAGGAAGAGGCTCACTGCATCATCATTTTAAGCATTCCACATCATCTTTTAGAACATTCCATGTCATCATTTAGAGCATTCCATGTCATCATCTAGAGCATTCCATGTCATCATTTAAAGCATTCCACGTCATCATTTAGAGCATTCCATGTCATCATTTAGAGCATTCCACACTATCATCTAGAGCATTCCACATCATCTTGAGCATTCCATGTCATCATCTAGAGCATTCCACATCATCATCTAGAGCATTCCATGTCATCTTGAGCATTCCATGTCATCATCTAGAGCATTCCACATCATCATTTAGAGCATTCCATGTCATCATCTAGAGCATTCCATGTCATCATTTAGAGCATTCCACGTCATCATTTAGAGCATTCCATGTCATCATTTAGAGCATTCCACATCATCATCTAGAGCATTCCACATCATCATCTAGAGCATTCCATGTCATCATCTAGGGCATTCCACATCATCATTTAGAGCATTCCATGTCATCATCTAGAGTATTCCATATCATCATTTAGAGCATTCCATGTCATCATCTAGAACATTCCACATCATCATTTATAGCATTCCACATCATCATTTAGAAGAGTTATGACCCCAGAAAGCCCATCTTCTCCAAGCTTTGTTTTCACCCAAACAAATTTCTTTAAGGCCCAAATGAGCGAACTGTTTTGAGAGGGGCCCTTTGCAGAGTAACCATTGGCAATAGCTACAATTCATATGTAGACTTGACTAGATTATCAAGCCATTTCATACGTAGACTTAACTAGATTATCAAGCCATTTCATATGTAGACTTGACTAGATTATCAGGCCATTTCATATGTAGACTTGACTAGATTATCAGGCCATTTCATATGTAGACTTGACTAGATTATCAGGCCATTTTGGCAATCTTTCAATTTCTGTATGCATTGTTTAGCTTTTTGCAAGACATGAAATATTATTAAAGAAAACCATGCCACCATGGTTAAGCAAAAAACAGTCAAGGTGGAAAAATGAACTTTGATATGCATGTTTAATTTATGCATTTTGTAGATCACCTGATTAGATGCCATTACATAAAAACATTCTTTTTTTTTCAACATTTTCAATTTTTTTAAGACTTGGTCTGTTGCAGTCAGTAGTGGCAATATAATATTTTAACAAAAAAATCTTTTTAGAATTTTTGCTATAATATGCATTATAGTTTATTGTGTCGGTCCATTTACCACAGATAAAAAGCTTCCATTTTTAATACCATAGTTCTTGGAGGCTAAAAGGAATTTTGATGATAATTTGAAAGATAAAAAACGTGAAATAAAAACCAATATATTTAAAATGAAATTTTATCTAATGAATAAAAAAAGAATATCCTGAACTGAAAATGTTTATCTTTGGTTGAAAATGGAAATTTAACCCTATGTAATGGTGCCAGTGGTATTTAGTTAAATGAAAATTATTATTTGTATAGCATATTTATTTGATTTCATGTCAGCTTGACAAGGAGACCAACTGGATTATTATAGAAATGTATTATTTAAATTTATGTGCCTATACCATGCAGTACTGGACACTTTATTTTAGACAAACTACTTGTATCTTTACAATATGATCCTTTTTGTGGGGGAGGGGAAGCACTTTTGATATATTATTAACTTTATTGAATTAGGACTCAAGTGCCCTTCCCAAGAACACACCCATGCATTTACCCACCAGGCTGGGCTAGGGAAGTATTGAAACTGTGACCCATGGTTTATGAGTCTGACACTCTGCCAGCTGAACTGTAACTATGGTTCTCACTCAAGATAAAACCAAAAGACCAGCTAAATAAATTTGTCAGAAAGAAGGAGGTGGGTTTCTTATCAGGCACAGAAATGCTGTGTCGTTAATTGCCCCTACCCCAAAAAATTTAAACTGTGTTGGTGTGCTTATCATCAGGTAAATATGAAATATGGCAAAATGCATGTATGCAAAAATGTGGTTCTGTGGTGTTTAATCACGTCTGTTCAACATTTTCATTGCTAGGGTGGTATTTAGTTACATCTGTTCAACATTTTCATTGCTAGGGTGGTATTTAGTCACATCTGTTCAACATTTTTCATTGCTAGGGTGCTATTCGAGCTTAAAACAGCATTATTTGATGCAATTAGTCATGAAGGATATTTTACATGTAGTTGCTCAGGGGCCAATAGTGGCTCCTGTCTTGATAAAAAAATATTTCAAAATCATGCAGAATTTCCAATTTTAGTAATTTTACACCCACACATTGTCATTGTACAAATGTTACAAATGATTTAATTTTATATAAAAATGATGGAACCCAGACTGAGGCATCACTGTGTGTGTGTGTGTGTGTGTGTGTGTGTGTGTGTGTGTGTGTGTGTGTGTGTGTGTGTGTGTGTGTGTGTGTGTGTGTGTGTGTGTGTGTGAGAGAACAGTCATAGGGCAATGAAACCAGTGCTGTTCGAATTTGCTGGTTGCATAAATTAATTTTCTTTGATCCTCTACCCATAATGTTGTCCTCTTTCTTTTCTCTTTTTTTGTGACCATTAATTGACAGCTTGGAGTTAATATTACTCCAAGTCATGCATAACTAATATAAATGCCTATACTCAGAATTTACTGAATCAAATATTATTTTACACCCATTTCACAAGCTTATTGTGTCCTACAACTATTCCTATGAATTGTAATTTGATTCCCATTTGATTTATATACAAAAGTGGGGTTGATATTCCCAGTTTTGGGATGGGACAGAGATTACAACAAAAACATAATGCATCAGATGTAATGGGAGATTTGTTACACTTTGTGCTTGAATATTATCAGATATAAAATATAGAGAAAGTAACATTTGGATTTTTTGTTTCATTTGGGCTTTCCATAATTATTAGTATACATTGATCTTTATTCATAATTACTTACATTTTGAAACAGTGCATATTGGTATTGATGTGTCTCCATTATGAATATTTCATGAAAGGCATTAAGTCATTGGTAATTCTAAAGCTTGTGCTTTGCTCAGCAGGTTGTGTCTTGTTTGAAATCAGTCAACAGCAGGTAAATTTTATAGTATGCAGACTACCTTACTGTAAAAAGGTTCATAGATTGCCTCACATCACTGGGACATAGGTCTGAAATGATCCATATGTTTCCATTCTCAGAGCTGTTGAGTTCCAGGAGTGAATTCTTGTGTTTCACAGATTGATTCATTCAAACTTCTATCAGGAAGGTATATTTTTATTCTGCGTATATGCAGCTTTTTGTCATGTAACAAGGTTTTCATCAGGTATCATCATCATGGTATTTGTCAGGTAACATCATCAAGGTTTTAATCAGGTAACATGGTCAAGGTTTTTGTCAGGTAACATCATCAAGGTTTTCATCAGGTAACATGGTCAAGGCTTTTGTCAGGTAACATCATCAAGGTTTTCATCAGGTAACATAATCTAGGTTTTTATCTGGTAACATGGTCAAGGTTTTTTTCAGGTAACATCATCAAGGTTTTAATCAGGTAACATGGTCAAGTTTTTTGTTAGGTAACATAATCAAGATTTTAATCAGGTAACATGGTCAAGGTTTTCGTCTGGTAACATCATCAAGGTTTTCATCATTCACCCATAAATTTTGGTTCAAATTTCTTTGCCCTTGGTAGCTCTACTGGTCATAGACCAGGAGAGCTTATGGGATGGTCAGTAGTTTGTCTGTCTACTTCTCCGAAACTACTTGGAGGATTGCCATTCAGCTTTATACACACACACACACATGCACATTTATCCCATAATCTAGTAGGTCCTAAATGAAAATGGTCTTGCTTGGACATAAAGTTCAGTGGCCATCATGAAAATCTTGGTATCGCTACACCTATCAAATGGATGGTCATATTAGCCATGAGGTTTTCACTAAATAACTTCTTGTGATGTGTAACTGGTAAGAAATGAAAATGGTGCTGATCTGATGTCCAATATGGCCACCACAGCAGCCATCATGAACATCCTGTTATCACCACACTGCCTGGAAAGTCATATTGACATGGGATTTTCACCAAAGACTTCTTGTGATGTCTAGTTGTTTCTGAATCAGAATGGTTCTGATCTGATGTCTAGTATGGTCACCTCAGTGATCATCATGAAAATCTTGTTATTGCTACTCCGGAATGGATAGTCATATCAAGATAAGGGTTCCATAAAAGACTTCTTATGATTTTTTTTTGGTCCTAAATGAAAATGGTGTTGAGCTGGTGTTCCAAAGTGGCCTTCTTGAAAATCCTTTTATCCACTCTTCTCCTGACTTAAAAATAATACTGTATTGCTATGAGATTTTCATGAGAAGACATGATGTCTGGTTGGTCCTAAATGAAAATGGTGCCACTTGCAAATTCAATATGGCCACCACAGTGGCCATCTTGAAAGTATGGTTATTGCTACTGGTCCTGAATGGAAAGTCATATCAAAATGGTCTTTTTTTTCTTAATGACATCTTATGATGACTAATTGGTCTTTAATGAAAATGGTACTGCTAAGATATCCAGAAAATAGTGCTACAACTACTTCTGAATGAATGTTTTTATCAGGATGGTGTTTTCATACAATGTCTGGTTGCTTGTAAATGAAAATGATACAGATCTGACTTCAAATATGGTCAGCACAATGACCATCTTGAAAACTTCGTTATTGCTCACTTATCCTAGACAGTTGATCAGATCGATATTATCATGACAAGACTTCACTACTCGTGAATGAATGGTATATCAGCATAGGGTTTTCACGAAAATATCTTTTATGATACCTGGTTGATCCTATTTGACAGTGGTGCTGATCTGATGTCAAAAGCAGCCATAATGGTAATCTTGTGGTTGCTACTCTTAACGACTGAAAACTAATTACTATGGGGTGTTCACCAGAAGACTTTATGTGATGTGTAGTTGAT
Source organism: Megalonaias nervosa (assembly GCA_016617855.1). Classification (NCBI taxonomy): domain Eukaryota; kingdom Metazoa; phylum Mollusca; class Bivalvia; order Unionida; family Unionidae; genus Megalonaias; species Megalonaias nervosa. Next base: position 58,846 of record JAECUM010000278.1, on the reverse strand, counting down.
CCCAAATGAAAATGGTGCCACTTGAATGGTCGTATCAACTTCTTATGCTGTCTGGTTGGTCCTTAATGAAATTGGTGTTGCTCAGACATCAAATATTGTTTTCTCTTCTGCTTCCAAAGTAACGGTCATAACAATACAGAGTTTTCACTGAAAGACACAATATAATGTCTAGTCAGTTTATTAAAGAAAATGGTGATGATCTGAATTTCAGTTTGGCCACCACAATGTCCGTCTTGGATATCTTGTTGTTACTTCTTCTAGATGGCTGGTCATAGTAATATGCTTTCACCAAAATAATTTCTATGATGTTATTGGTCCTAAATGGAAATAGTACCAGTCCAATATCCAATATGGCCACCATGTCAGCCATCTTAAAAATCTTATCATTACTTCTCCAAACTGGAAAGTCATATCAGCATGGGAACTTACTAAATCTTCATATGATATCTTGTAGGTCCTAAAGGAAAATGGTTCCAATATGACATCCAGTATGCCCACCACAGCATTGAATTTGAAAATTGTTATTGCTAAAGAATATCAGAGATGGTTTAAACACTCAGCAGTTAAATGAAAAAAATAGTCTTTTCTTGAATTTCTGGAAATTCTTTTTGAACAGTAGTGCACAAGTTACTTTGAGGGACTCTTGTTCTCTTGCATATGAGCCTTTTTATCAAGCCTTAGAGGCCAGCCATTTTATCTTGAGGGGTGGGGGCAGTCAGTTTGGTATATTTTTGGTATGATACAAATATTTTATGTCCCCCCCCCCATTTGCTGAAAAAAAAATTGTTTCTCACCTGTCAGCCCATATGTCCCATGGTAAATATATTTTTTCTTTTTTTTTTTCTTTAAATAAGGGGCTAAACAATTTTCTGGCTTAAAAGAAATTCTCACCCATTGTCCTTCCATGCATAAAATTGTTTGTGCCATAATAATTTTTTTCATGCCCCGGGTATCATAGCAGAATAATGCATATTGTTTAGCTGCTATCCATCTGTATGTGGGTATGTCCATATGTCAATGCACAAAAACTATTAGAACTATGACATTTTATACTTTGCTATAGTCATAAATAGGTGACTGATTATATTTCATGCCACGACAACAAATTTTTGGGACAAAAATATTGAATACATCCTTGTATCACAATTAAGACCAAAACACTTTAGATGGACATATGAAGTTTGGAAATATGGTAGGCATTTTGCATTTATATGTAAAATGACCTGGTAATATGTTACACATTTTGCATTTACATGTAAAATGACCTGATTAGATTTTTGAGACCATTATGGAAATTTTTAACATTTTTTGACACAATTTTGAACTTTTTAAAGTCATAAATTTGGCTTGGGGGATATAAACCTAGTTATCATCAATAATAAAAACAGAACATGTCTGGTAGGTAAAAAAATATTTAAATATCAAATACTTGACTTGATTTTGATTTCATTATATCAGTTGTTAAAATTTGTCTACATTTAAAAAAATTACTTTAATTTTTTTTTCTACATTTGGATGATAACATGTTTTATGCATCCAGTTAGGATTTGATTCTCTTTTAGTTATACAGTATGTTCAAGCAAGTGCTTACATGAGTTGTTTACAGGGTACATAGGTCACATCAGCTTACTATGGCATATAACCTTGAACATGTTGGAAAACCTCACATCTTTTCTCTATCTATCAATATGCAGTATCCATGCATTGTTTGAGAGAACCAGATTTGTTCATGTTCAAGATCTGCTGAAATTTACATCCAGTTAGTCCATGGACTTTTATCATACATTTCTTTCTTTGCAGGATGCAAATCCAAATCTTCCAGTAGACCAGGCTCAGGATCAAGAAGGCGGCGGAGACCTCAAAATAAAACATCGGAAAGCTTGCCTAGACGACTAAAGAACCATTCGTCAGAGGAGTATGCTAGTTCAGAAGATGACAGCATATACTCTGACGACTCACTTCATGGGATGTCTGTTTTGCCAAAGGTTCATGATCAGAATTCACTGGCTGACAAAAAGACCCATTGCCTAGCAACTCCACTGTCAGAATTCAGCAACGGGGACCTAGATAACAGCATGAGTTCTAAGTACAAGGTCAATGGATGGAAGGATCAGAGAGAATCTGGTCATGAAAGAGAAGATTCTGGGGATCATCATGGAAAAAGATCCATGGCTGTTCAGACAGAAGATAGCTTTCACCCACTGCTATCTCCAGAAAGCACTCAAATGGATCCTTTTGAAGACACGAGTATCAGTTTTTATAGTGATCAATATGATGCCAGCAGGTATTTTGTTACGTCACCACTGAGTGTTTGGAGTTCCAATGAGCAGTCTGAAAGTGACTCACCAAGTGAGAAAATGAGATCCACTTCTTCAGGTGCAGGAGTCACACATGTACAGAACATTAGAAGGACTCCAGCCCTCGGCTCTAATTTGACCTCTGAAAGAAAGACAAGTAATTTAGATAAAGGTCCTACTGAAGTTTGGTCGACCAGTTCTTTTGACCTTAGGACCAGATCATTCAGGGGAGAAAATTCATATGCCATGGAAACTGAAAGTATTTCCCCTTCCATTGGTGGTTCAGATTCAGATGAATCAAGAATTCACAGGACCTTACATACCCCTATAACTACTCATGGACACAATATTAGCAGGGACCAGGTGTTTATTTTTGATAGTGATAGAATTTTGCATACAAGCACTCCATCACAGCAAGTGAGTTCAGCAACTAATCTCCAGGGAATGGCTGCATCGCAAGTTAGGGAAACAATCCCAATAAAGTTTGAAGTAACCGTGCATGAGAATGAGACAAATATTGTGTACAATGTTGAAAAAACAGACTATAGGACTTATCCCTTGAGAAATGGCAGTGAAACTAGTGATGTATTTTTTCCGGACACAATTCATGTGAATCTGAGAGAGTCTGTTTCATCTGAGAGAGATGAGAGACATCATTCATATCATAGTGAAAGGATTCATTTTAGAGGAGAAACTGATAGTGAATGTGATGATTTAATAACTTTTGAAAGAACTTACAATGCTGCCTATTCAGCACAGAGAGATACCTCACAAGCAAATGATACATTTGTCAGAGACGAAACAAAGGAAGAAAAGTGCAGTACAGAAAATAATGAAGTTTCATGTGAGTTTGGTGCTTTAAGTTATTCATCAAAAGAGCATGCTTATGAACTACAAACACATTCAGGAATGGATGGAGAAGTAGCCTTACAGGAAGAAATTCAAATGGCAGATGGTAATGTACAGCCTTGCACTGAAAATTCAAACATCCCAACAGAGCTTGATAGCACCTCAGACTATGGAACCATCACATCTGTGGATGGCCGAAGAGGCCTTTTGTCTTTCACATCAGATTCTGATGATGTGGGTTTGCTTAGTCCTCCCAACATATCGCCAAGAAGTTCCCATTCACATTCTAAAACAGAAGAGTTCGTGAACGATGTTGATGATGTAAGTGTCCAAAGGACACCTTACTTACCACTGCATGGTCGCCATTTGGAAATACACATGCAAGAAACAATTGAAATCAAGCCCGAGGGTCAAAACTTATATTCATCAGATGATGTTACTTCTCCTTTGCTTGTGGCAGGGCAAATGAAAACTTCCTTTCCAGTCCAGTTTGTTTCACAACCATCCACTCAGTGGTTGACGAGTCAAGATCAACACCCAGTAAGAGAAAATGACCATGAGATTGACCCATTAATGTCTAGACCTATGTCTGTAGAATTGGGTACTTTGGATATTACAGGACAGCAATCTAGTGCAGACTTATATGAAACCATCCTTGAAGATGAAACTGAAATATTACTTCAACAACAACAACATACACAACAGCTGGTTGCTGATTTACCAGATGATAACAATCAGACAGAAATTCCTCATGATGAACATAAACTTATGGTTTTTGAAAGCATGAAGAACCCAGAGACACCTGAATCGATTAAAAATGGTGGATCATCTATTGAATCTGCTGATGAGAGATACTTTTCTCTGGAATGGCTAGAGGGTACAGAATCTGAGTCCTCTGAATACAGGACACCTCAACAGTCTCCAAGGAACTCATCACAGGAATCACTGCAGATTGAAGGATTGGTGAAAGTGCTAGATGACCATTTGAATGCAGCAAGTTTGAAAGATGTTGGAAAAAACCCACATGCAACACCAAGAGAAGTTACCCCTCCACGACCAAAGTTCTCAAAATCCTTGCCACAGAGGTCAGCAACTGTCAGAACAGTGTCTGTAAACACTGATGCCCCTACAGCTTTTACCAGAAAGGATGTTTCAGGCATTAGAAACAAGGATCTGTCTGCTGTAGAAAGAAAGAGAAAAGAGCTGGAGAGAAAAATTGCCCACCTTCAGAGACATGTCAGAAGCCTGAGTGACTCTGCAATAAGCTCAGATTATACAGATGGAGATTCTGCTTCACTCTCTCCACGACCAAGTCGCTTTTGTGAAACAGATCAGTCTTTTAGATTTCCTGTTCACTCAGATACTGGGTCAATACAGGCAAGAGTGTACCATGTGACACAGTCACCTATAAGAATGGAAAGAGCATCTGACTTTGAAGGATCAGTTTCCAAAATGACTTTTAATGATTCTGGGAACGTGTATGACGAGAGTCTTGATTCAGATGGTCATCCTATCAGCACTAGTGCAGTATTGAGTAGTGAACATGGAATACAGAGGCCACTTTATGATGCTAAAAATTTCAAGATCTCAGAACATTCAAACCTTGACAAACCAGAATCCAGTGTTACTGGTCAAGGAATGGCATCAGGTACTCATGAACATACAGCTTGGCATGCTAGGTCATCAATAACAGAGAGATGTTTTATTCCTGTAAGACATGAAGTTGGAAAATTTCCAGAAAGGCTTACAGATGCATTGCTGGCTGTGAAGCCATATCCTATCCAACGAAGTGCCTCACTTGATAGTTTATCAGTATTGATGAAAATGGGTCCAAGTCTTTCAAGAGCCCTTCGTTCTTCTAAATCAATAGAACAAATTGGAGATGATTCAGAGCCAAGAAACATAGGGGAACTCAATAGAAATACATTAGATTTAGCCAAAGATTTAAATATCTCTGGACATGAAACATCAGATGATTTTAGAGCAACTGCTACAACAGAGAAAATGCAACAAGAGAATGGAGTTGTGGATGATTATCAGAATGCTATGCATATATTGAGGAGATCAGAAGAGTCAATGGAAGAAGGATTAAACCAGCAGAATGAAGATAGTATGCCCCCATCTGTAGACGCTGGCTTTAGGAGTATGGATATGCCACTTCTACATCTCAATAGATCCAGCTCCAGACATTCTGAACAGAGATCTCAGTCTCTGGGAGAGATAGATTTAGGGCCAGAAAGTTTAGAGGATATGATGCACATAGTGGACTCAGAAGATTTTGATATTCAAACTGTTGGCGCTGATGGTTATAAAGATCTGTACATATGTAGAAGAATGCTTGAGAGATCCCAGTCTCTGCCAGAATTCAGAGACAACCATTCCAATAATTATCGAAGATCTTTATCAGAAGGATGTATTAGTGAGTGTGATCAACATAATTCCTCAGGAAGTTCTGATGACAGTATCACTTTTATCTTTGTAACAAAGTCTGGAAAGGGAGACTTGAATTTTTTGCATGATGAAAAAGGTGACATGATTAGGTTAGATGAAGAGGGACCAGGAGAAAATGAAAGTCCTTTCTCTGGAAATTCCCCTGCAGTAGAAGATGGGGAGATCATACTTACTCTTACAGATACCAGCAGCAGTTCTCAGATGGAAGAGTCCAGGTTCAGTGAAGGGGAAGATATGGATGCTAATGATTATGATCAAGGTCATCATAAATTTTCAGTTGATGATAAACCCCTCAAACACAGATATGGCATAGATGAGTCTGTATTACCAATGCCTGAGAGATCAATGTCCTGTGACAATCTTCCAAAGCATGTTTCGAAGCATGAGAATATCCACAGATCTAGATCCACAAGTATGCTGAACGTTGGAGTAGTTGAAGACGTGAATGCTAATGAAGGCATTTTCCCACCCACGTTGGATGTGGACGAGGATTCCCAACCACATGCAATTAAAACCATATCAGATAGAAGGTTAGATCAGGGGTCTGTTAGAACAAAAACTCCAGAGATTGGTACAGAACAGTTTTCAACAAGAACATCATCCGAATTGAAATCTGAATCATCAGGCAAGCAAGAATCAGCTCAACAAATCCATTCACTTGCCAAAGTTCAGAGCCTGAGTTCTTCAGATAAGGAAATTTTTGAAGAAATCACTATTAAGTATTCCATACCTGATAATGCAACGCAAAACTTGTCACCTGAAATTCACAGTCCATCCACGGCAAAAGCAGGCAGCACAGAAAGCAATCTGGCTGCAGCAAAAGAGATCTTAAGGACAGTTAAAGAGTTCATTGTACCAAAGCTAACACTTATTGACAGAGGTGTGTCCACAGAAGATGAATATTCCAGATTTGTATCAGCTGACATTCAAGCATCCCTTACTGAGACAGCATCACAGACAGATGTCATAATCCCAGGAACCAATGAAATTATTTTGCCAGTTGATGCAGCATCTCACCAGTCTCTTGGTCAAGAAAGTGATGACTTTGGTCATCATCTTTCTAGCCTAATCATATCAGAGAATTCTGCCAACTGGCTCAACTTGGGTGAGATAATGCAAGATACAAAGCGACTGTTACAAAGAATCAATGAAAGGATTCCGGAGACAGGCATATCCACTCCAAGCTCCCAATCAGATGAAAATTTGACAGTCATCCAACAGGAAGTCATTGTCCAGACAGGAGGTTCTTCAGTCATCCAACAGGAAGTCAGTGTCCAGACAGGAGGTTCTTTGACTAACTTGCAAAGTGTTGGTTTGCAAACTGATGATGGAATAAAAATGTTCACCTTCGAATCAGAATCACAGCCAAAATCCACTCAGACTGACCCCTACATACAGATGAAAGCATTGGAGCAGAGTGACACAATTGTGAGTGATTTGTTGCCAGGAACAACAGAAACTATTGCATGTGAGATATGCATAGAGACAGATGAAGAAAACAAAGCAATTAATGTAATAGAAACCATGGAAATATCCATTCAGACAGATGAGATTCGACCTAGTACTGAAAATGAAGATGAACCTGAAACAAGAACAAGATTAATAGATCTCTTACCATCAGGGACAGATGCAAGTAGAATAGCACATCATCTTTTTACAGCACCAATATGTAATGATAAACATGAATCAGAAACATCATCTGATGTTTCCTATATGAGACAGACTGTTATCTCTGTCCCATTGGAAAAGGATCTGAAAGAAAAGAAGTCACTGTCACATGAAATTGACAAGATGAATACTGATAAAATTGATGCACCATCCATTACCCTTCCTGGAAAGTGTGTGGAGGAGCTTCAGTCTCAAGATCTTCATAGACAAATACACCTTAATGATCAAGAAAATCAAGGTCCTGTGAAGGATAATGAATTGACAGCTAAACAGATATTGGGAAAACCAGATTCAGCTCATAAAAACTTTGGCTGTGATGACTTATTATTAGAAAACAGTAATATGATGGCATCTATATCACATGGAATGGATGAAAAACAAGTTGAGGAAGAACATATGTCATCCGTAATGAGTAAACATGGTGAGGCTCCACAGCAAATATCAACCAGGCCGTTCCCATCTGAAAATGACTTGCAACCAGGATCATCAGGGAATATATCAGAGGCAACAGAAGAGGCTCCACCTTCAGTCATAGTTGATAAATTTACACAGATTATGGTTCCAAGAGGCATAGATAGGGAAGACATGGTAAACATCAGTATTCAGGTTAATGATCCTATTGCTGGGGAAGAGAAAAAGCAAGAAGATGGAGTAAGACTAGTAACAGAGACATTTGTCACAGAAGACATCAGTGATTTGGATACTGGCAAAGAGCACCAAGGTGTTCCCACTTCAGGTCAAGGTATAATCACAGATTTGAAAGTATCTCCCAGGCTAGCAGTTGAACCAACTTGGGATGAACTACAGGAAATGGACTTGTCTTCTCCATGCATTATCTCTGCCCCATCTTTTTGCATCATGCCTAATATTCAGCAGCAGCAGCAAGAGCAGCATGAAAATGACTCTTACATTAAAGATGGCAGCAAGAATGGATTTCCCAGGAGTAGGTCAAATAGTAAGTCTTCATCATCATCAGAAAACACAATGGCTTCTGCAGAAGTGGCAGAATTTATGGATGGTTATTTAGACAAGCCCCCAGACATCTGCAAAAGATCTGGTGCTCACAATTCCAGTATGCTTGAAGATGTTGTGGATGATGTTATAGATGATGTTGTAGATGATGTTTTCAGTGATGCCTCCACTCCTAGAGGATCAGGTAAATGTTCCCCAATCTTTCTTTATGAAAACAACTATCAGGAAAAAGATGTACCATGCACATACAGAGAAGTCGATGAAAGTCAAACTCAGATGGTTAATAGTTATTTTGCTGGTCCAGTTAATTTCAGACATTCTGGAGGCCCAAGTGTATCAAAATCTACTCAAGAAGTAACACAGTTAAAACTGCTGCAGTTAACAAAATCTGTACTTGACAAGTTTGCTCCACCATCAGCACCAAAAAGATTAATTGCAAGACAAATTAATGAAGAAACCATATTACTTCAAATGAATGAAGAGATTCAGTCAGATTCCATGTCTAGTTGCCTGACGAAGCCTGCAGAAGCCCATACAAAAGAGGACACAACACATGTGAAACAAATAGCTGAAGACAAAGATGATCCAGAAGAACTGGGAACAAAGCAAGAGCTACCTTATTCCAAGGAAATTGATCATGGTGATGATGTAAGGCCACAGGTAGAAGAAACTATGACCCAGCAGAAAGCCAAGGCAAGAAACTTGGGTCCAAATTTAGCTGATCTCATAGTAAGAAGACAAGATTCATATCCAAAATGGAGGATGGTACCAACACATGTACAGCACAGACCAGAAGAACAACCAAAGAGTCCTTCATCATCACAGACCACAGAGGGCACAAGTAGGAGCCCTTGTACAGAGAACACTACCACCACACATAAAGCTGAAAGGAGAAATCTTGGTCCTGGTGTTACAGAACACAATGTTTTGATGCCAACTACTTACCATGAAATGAAGCATGTAGCACCAGCTGGCAGTGCAGCAGCAGATGCCTTGAATGGGTTATCACAATCACAAGAAACAAGCCGAGCAAAACAGATGCACTGCCCTAAATCAGTACTAGATGACTTTGCCCCACCCTTGCTAGTAAAACAATTGATTGAGAGACAAATTAAGGAAGAGACTACATTATTAGATGGGAATAAAGGAAGACAAACATATTTAAGCAAGGTTGAGACTGCAGAAGCCCATACTAGAAAGAAGACACCACTTATGAAAGAAACTGTTGAAGATGCTGATGATCCTGAAAAAAATGCACGAAAACAACATCAGAGTGATATAAAGCCACAGGTAGAAGAAACTATTACCCAGCAGAAAGCTAAGGCAAGAAACTTTGGCACAGATCTCAGGATAAGGAGACAAGAATCATATTCAGAATTTAATCAAGTACCTGCATATGAACAAATCAGACCAGAAGAACGACCAAAGATTCCTTCATCATCACAAAGTGAAGATGGTACAAGCAGGAGCCCAGTTACAGAGAACCGTGTCACCTTTCAAAGGAAAAATATTGGTCTTAGTTTTACAGAAAACAGTGTTTTGGTGCCAACTAGTTACCAGGAAAAGAAACCAGTTGCATCATCTCGTAGCACAACAGCTACAGATGCCATAGACAAGCCGCCACATTCAGAAGGATCAAGCCAAAGAAAGAAAGAATCAGCTAGAGAAAACCAAAGAAGACACTTAGATGAGAGTAATGGTGAGATTTTACAGTTAAATAGAGCTGATCCAGTTCAATCAAGACCTTCTCAGGGTGATGTACAATCCAACAAAAATATATTGTACAGAAGAACCGGTGCACCAAACAGCAAGGGAGTAGAGGCATCAGTGGACAGCTTAGATGACTCTGTCCAGGCCAGTGTAGATATCTCAGATGATTTTACCCAGACAGATGATGCTGATACCTCAGTGGATGCTGTGACACAAAAGGGAGATCAGAATGATGGACCTTCCATATCAAGCCTAGATAGCTCAGGCAGCCTCAAACAGGAGTTAGAGAGACTCCAGAATGAGAGGCTTCAGATACTGAAACTGTTGTCACTTAACTACTTACCATCCAGTCTAACAGTGGAGTTGTTAGAAGCCAAACTAAACTATTGTATTGGCCAGACAGACCTTCTTCTGAACTCCCTAGATGATACCTGTAATGCTGAAACGATATCTGCTTCTTTAAAGCGAACACCATCAAGTATCACAAGGGAATATTTGTCAAAGTACAAGCATGATTTAAAGCAGTCCAAGAAGGATATAGAGATGTGTAAAGAAAGGATTGAGAGACAGAAAGGAACTGGCAGAGGTCGTCCTATAGGCAGGAACAGGGACATTTTTAGAATGAAAAGGCAGGCAGAGATTGAAGCTTTTAAATTGGAAAGAATGAGAGAAGAACATGATTACCTTAGGTCTAAAAGTAGCACCCCCGTACGGAATCAGAGTCCACAAGTAACACCAAGACAGGAATCTCCTAGGAGTTATAGCAGTGGTCCTCTTAGCTTCAGATCTTGCTTTTTGTCACCCAGACAACGCAAGGAGCATTTGATAAACCTTCGTCGTCAGCTTGTGCACCTCGTAGAATCAGACGATGCTCAGAACAGATCCAGCTCACCATCCACACTTTCTCAGAGGTGCCGGAGAATCATTTTGCCTCATAGAGCTGACACTAGTCTCAGCTACTCACCAAAGATCTCTGTCTCAGTGTCCGACTTGACAGATTTCCAAGATATGAATACATATACTATACATCCAGAACCATCTGCTGGAGAGAGATCAGTGTCCTTGGACAGCGTTGTTACGGTTACACACAGCTATCGACCGAGGTCAAGAAGTCCGGGTATGGAACGTGACAGTATCACAAATAGGGGATCATACTATGTACAGCCCACTTCAGCATTGGACAGGAGGACAACAGTAGAGGGTTTCTACTCACCGGAGGAGCCGGCCCAGATTCTGAAAGAGATTGAAGAAATGAAAAAGCGCAACAGGACTGAAATTGAATCCGCCACGGAGATGCTGAGGAGAACATCTATGGTTGCGGGATCTCAGTGAGTCAAAGCTGATTAAATAACAAAGTTTTCACATGTTGACTATTCAATTTTTTTTTTTAGAAAAAAAATACCATAAGGCTAGTACTTTTAGCAGTGGAGAAGTTTAAGTCATTTAGTGATCTAATTTGTCATCTTCTTTATTGTAATTTCTCTAGATCTGCATCACTAAATCATTACTAGCCAGAATAAAAAATCAGCATTTTTGGATAAAATGGACAAATTATATGTTTGCAAAAGAACCCTATATGGTAATTGCCAATAGAATAGACACAAAGTTACTTCTGTGCAATGCACAGGCAAAGCATATGCTTTACGAATCATACCTATCCGTTCAAGTAATTTATTAAATGCAATAGTGGCCTAGTTTATCAACAAGAATCATTTAACCAGCTTAAAGAGGGATTGATTGCACTGTTTTGTCATTGAATTTGAAAATACTAAAATTGTGATGGGGTGCATTCATCTGATGTTTTGCCTGCCTCCACATTTGAAAGGTTAGGTCACTTAACCGTCATTTTTTTGTATATAAATGGTATATTCATTATGGTAAGGTCTCACCTCATCCTCGCTAGCCAAGGTTCCAGTATGATAACCCTATCTACATATGGCATATCAAGCAGGTATTTCTGTGCTTTGGGTCTGTGAATTTCATTGAATGCAGTGGCAAGTCACTGCATCCTGCTGTTGCTGTTGTAGGGTTTAATGCCATTTTTCAGCACAAGATTGGCTATATATGTTGGCCAGTATAAATGGTGGAGGAAGAACCCAGGAAAACCCCAGAAAGAACCACCGACCCATGAGAAGCTTTCTCATGTACCCACATTGGCTGAGCCTGAGACTCGAACCCACGCAGTAAGAGGTGAGATGGCAATGATCCATAACGGTGAGCGCTCTAGACCACTCAGTCACTTGGGGCCCCGCCAGTCACTTGGGGCCCCGCCACTGCATCCAATCAAAGTTAAGTTGTTCAGATTTGAACAATGTTCCAACATGATCGAGACAAGGGGAGCATACACATTGAATGGACTGATAAATAAAGCATTTTTCCACTGCCGGTCCATGTTTTGTACAAATACCTTTCACTCAAATACACCTATAATGACTTCCCTCTGGTACGTAGTCATACTTTCAATGTTAAACTCACAAAGTATCCTTTTTAAGTCAATTGCCTCCACAATTTTCAGCTGATGTACAATGTACTACTGTTGACATTACATACTAAGGGAGGAAACTCATGAAATCCAATAGATGTCGCTAGGAAAAAGCATGAAAATATATTGGCTAGCAAATATGGGTCTCACCTTACAAAATGTTCCATCTTTTCAATAACATCAAATTAAATCTTTTCTACTTGTCTTTCTTGGCTATTTTATATCATCAAGTTAATAATAAATAATAATAATAATAAATATATATATAATCTATGTGTGTTATATGTACTGTTAGTACTAGTCTATCCTTAATTAAGATATCAGTTTGTCTTTGAAATCCTAACCCTAAAACCTCTCTTTGTCAGAGCTCAGCTACTGGGGATACATATATAATCTATTTTTCAGAGAAGTCAGGGATTTATTCAGATTTTTTCTGCTTTCAGTGTGCCTAGAATGAACACAAATACAACACATTCCCCAGGATACAGAACTCCGCAAAGTCAGTCTTTTCATTCTCTACAGAGAAATTCCTCTGTTTATGGAGCAGCAAGAAGTAACCCAGAATATGGAACACGCAGAAGTCAGCCACAACACCAGTCAGCCAGGGAACTAGACTCGGGTACATCAAGAAGCAGGTCAGAATGTCCCTCCCCTGGACAGCTAGATGGGTTGATGTCTCCCCGAGAAGTGTCACCACACAGCCAGACCTCAGGATCTCCAGGCAGTTCTGTTCCTGTAAGACATCATTTTTGCTCATATTTTATATCCTGATCAAATGGATTTATTCAGTAATTGATTCATTTTAGTTTATACTGTGGCATAAAAAAATGAAGGCTTGGTCAAAGATAAAATGGATGATTCCATTTTGCCAGGTTGGGCCATAGGGCCAAGTGAGTTTGTGGTATGGTTTTCATTCATTGTGTCTTCTGTCATCGATTTAAAGTACTATTTACAACATCACAAAAGCTACTCAACAACTTTGACCAAAATTTTAAAGAAAGCATCCTGGAATGAAATTTAAAGAATCCCAATTTACCATCCAATATGGCCACCATTACTGAAAATCGAAAAACCTTTGAACAACTTCTCAAGAACTGCTGAATAGACCAAAATTGAAATTAAGCATTCTGGTATGAAGGTCTTTCAGACTGGTTGAAAAGATGCTAATCTGTTATCAAATACCAAACACAACCACTGTTACTAACAATAGAAAAATTCAGAATGACTTCTGAAAACTGCCAAATATAATTTGACCAAATTTGTCCAAAAGCATCCTAGCATGTAGGTCTTTGAAACTTGTTTAAATGATGCCAATCCATCATCAAATATGGCTGCCATTACTTGCAATATAAACCTTTAAAATGACTACCTTTCATAAACTTTTCAACTGAACTTGACCTGATTTGATTTTTAAAAAAGCATCATGGAATCAAGGTACTTCATGTTTTCTCCAAAGATAACAATCCACAATAATGTATGGCTACCGTTACTAAAAGTACATCAATCTAAAAATGACTTCATCGTAACAGCGTCTTGACAGAATTTGACCAAAAATTTGATATAAAGCATCTTGGCTGAAGGTCTTTTACTTGGTTCAAATGATGCAAATCTGTCATCAAATATAGTTCCTGTTACTAAAAATAGAAAAAACCTTTAAATGTCTTGTTCTCAAAATCTGTTCAACAGCATTTGACCAAATGTGATTGAACACATCCTGGCCACAGTGGGATAAGGTCCAATGCTGGAATCCATGCTGATGGCATAAGTTTACACCTTGTGTGGTTCTAAAACCTAAAGTAAATACCGGTACTTTAAATGTGGGATTAGGAATAGTTTGGGTTTTTTTAAGATATAGACCAGGGGCTAGTTCCCAGGGTGCAGGTAGAAACCTATGGGCCAAACATGGTTGTGAAAGTGATGGCATTTTCATGCCAAGAAGGTGTATATCTTTCATTGTTTTCTTCTTGACATACTTTTTTTTCAGTCCAGAAACTTTAAAAAATATAGTAAACAGACCCACACATACATTATTAGGCTGTCTCTTAAAGCATACAGCAGAGTACTTTACATATAACCCCCCCCTCGATAACTCGTACCCTGATAACTCACATAGTTTGCCTCAGCAGATATCAAACCCATGACCTTTCATTTAGTCTGTTGCACTACCAACAGAGCTACCTCAGCTTGTAATTGATTATGAGTGGTAGATATCCATCCAGAAAAGTTTAAAATTAAATTTAATATTTGTGTACTGTTTATTCCTGCAGAGACTCCTTTTGTCTGTTGATGCATCCAGTGCCCCAAGACAATCTCCTTTGGATCCCGGAATGTACAGCCCCTATTCTACCTATGCCAGAGGGCACCTGTCACAACATGAACAAAATTCTGGTGGAATTCTTCAGGGAACTTACGAGTTGTATAATACTCCCAGTAGGCAGCACACAATTACGCCGGAGGAATTCCCAACTTTGTCAGGAACTGCTTTACAACAATCACCAAGTATTTCAAGACAAGATAGACTCATTCAGGAACGACTTCCTAGAACACGGCCCATCACAGCATATGATGTCAGAACTCGGTTAGCTGATAAGGCTCCAAATGGATGATCAGTTCTGTGTTGAGTATTTGGATGTTTTAGAAGACAGCTTACTGAGTTCGTTAGTAATTAATGATAGAATCTGATGAATCTAAGACTGCAGCTTAATAGTGCCTTATCTTATTTTGTTGAACTATGTCATCTATTTAAACAAGGATATCGTTCTTTATTCTAAGAATGCCAGAATTATATGGAAGGGATACCCTGCCATGGAAGTAAGTGAACACAGCATATAAGGTAAAATTTGTATTCAAATACAGATTTCAGTAAATACAGTAACTATGACAAGCTTATATTTGTTTACACTAACGGGAAACATATGGATCAGAAAGTTATTTCTCTTGGTAAACTGCAACTAGGTGGAAGATATTACCTCCCATTCTTTGAGATTTTATTATGAAACTTGAGTTGTCTCCCTTTGACTGTGATAGTATCATTAACTAAATGGCCACAGTTTTTTGTACTTTTTTTATGAATTCACCACATGAAGTCTACTTATATGAATGTTGAATATATGAACTCATTACAACAAACAATTCACAAATGAGGATAGATTTTTGCATAAAATGTGACTGTGATAGTTCTTCATTGTGCCAAATTTGTACATTTTTCATAATTCATCCGAACCATGTATATGTATTGTTCCGGAAGCTTGAAGTTGGTAACATTTACAGAACATGAGTTCTTTTTCGGGACTTTAGTATTATTAGTTTTTTATAACAATGTACAATTTTGTCTCCAAAGTGATCAAATAAATATTTTGAAGATAACAAATTAATTATAAATCGATTGACACACAAATTTTAATAAGTTTGACATGGCTCAAGGTCATATAGCATGAGATAAGAGTCATGCAGTATGCATTGTCAGTTTGGGTCATGCTTTAATTATCAGATCCCATTTATCAATCAAATCCCTTTAATCTGGTAACAGCTGATCTGAAAAGAGTTGCTTTAAATCTAAAAGCTAAAAATGGTTATTAAATTTTTCTAAGTTAAAGTCACAGTACAGATACCATATGCACTTGCATATTAGTCAGATCCAACTGCAAACTGCATAGACCTAGATCTGCCATTGCATAAGATGCAGTTGTTTGAAGCACCATATATACTAACTTAACAATTCAAGTCAAATTGCAAACAACAAAGATCCTGATCTAAAGTAGCATAATGCACCTGCAAACCAGGGTTTATGTTGTTTGTTTTACTGATTACTCATAACAAACTGCACAGACCCAGATCTGCTGGCACATTATGTGATGATAGATCTGGGTCATTGTAGTTTGCAGTTGGACTTATAAGCGAGTATATATGATAACCATTAGAACTAACAGTGTAGACCCAGGTCTACCAGTGCATTATGTGATGGCAGGTTAGAATCTGCATTGTTTTGCAGGTGAACCCACCTTACATTCGAGTATGTATGATACAATAAGAAAAGCATTTTCTATCCTGTCTCTGGTACATACATATATTATTAGCATTGCAAAGTCTGTGATATTTCTAGCCTGTTTGACACAAGACAAAGAGGAAGACCTTTTCTGTCTTGCATCATCATATTTGTTGACTATTCTAATCTCCAGTTTTATTTAAACATCATGTTTATCATTTTATTTTATCGCACAGTGATGACATTATTAATCATGTTTTTTGTTTCTTTTTATTCATCTGCCAGCATTGGTTATACATCCTGGCCTGGTAGGCCAGCATTCCGTCTCTCTGGGCAAGACAGTTAATTCCCATTATACAGCCTTCCATGTGTTTATTTACCCTGAACACCAAGGAATGAATAAATCAATCTCAATTTTTACTTTTCAAATGATATGCAGTTTCGTTAGTAATATGGAGTGAAATTTTACTGACCATGTTATCAATGAGACCTTGGACTATCAAAAAATCATGTGAAGGTGGCATATGACATTATCAGTGTCCATCCATGGTGACAGATCCCATCAATAATGAATTTTCTTTCTGCTCAATAACTTTTAAAGGTCTTCATTGTTTGAAACTAAATTTGGTATGTGTTTTTGCTGTAAAAAGATAGAGTTATTTCACTTTTCACCATTTACTGACAGATTTGAAGGAGTTACAGCTCCTTATGGCTTAGAATTTTGTTTTTATGTACATTGTTTTATATAAGACAGGTAATATTTTCCAACTCTCATCTGCATAAATACTGTGCAAAAATGATGGATTATTTTACTTTCAGTTTTCAAGAACTGCTGTTAGGAATTTAAGTCATCTGGTTAAACGGTTAAGATTCCCTCACTGAAATTTGCCAGACAGTATTTCTATAATTTTAGATCTGTAGCTTTCAGGATAAATATATGAAGCTTTTTAAAAGTTGTCTTGTTTGAAAATTATTTTATGTCTGCTATTCAAGTCCAGTCTAGTCTTGAGGTTTCAAATGGGTTTGGTTGGTTGAACATGAAATCACCTGTTAATTGATTAATTGATTGCTAAGGATAGGTTCTTATGTTGATTTGAGTTGGTAATTGAAAATAAACGAGATGATTTTACAGATACATTTCAGGGGGATGGGGGAGCTTCAAGGATTAAACTCTTATGAAGACATTAAGAGATAAGTATTAGTCGTCGTGATCCCAATCAGGGCTCCTGAAATTATTATGAATTATACAACAGAATGTGTTGTTTTCAGTTCTTTATTGGTATTAGTATTATCTTTCCTAGAACTTTCAAATTAATTATTAAAAAACATCAATTTTTTTTCTTTCGAAAAACATAACTGTTGAATTTCACCAAATGATAGTATTTTAATCCACTATGCTGTTTTTCCGCGTTAATTATTATTTGATAACTAGATGACATACTACCTTGAAAATATGGACACCATCATAATGGTTATTTCTGGTTAGCTCAGATGATGAGGTTTTATTTGGTCAGGTTATAAGTTTTGGAGGATGGTACTAAAAGAAAGTTGTTGCTTTTGGTTTGTTCTTTTCTTAATTTAGGCTTATGTTACATGTGCTGCAGCACTAACCACATGTAATGTTTGTAGTGCAGACCCTGGGGCAGTCATTCTATTATTAGGCTTTTGATAAGTCCAGGAGATGAGCTTTCACATTGCTTTTGAATCGTATTTTGAAACTGTAATGTTTAAGCAATTGGGGAAACATGATGACCAAACAAGCTGAGTTGGCAACACATCTGTTGATTATCTGGCAAAAAAAACCCCAAACATTGTAGTCACCTTTGAAATAAATTTTAGTCTGCAACATCTTTATTCATTTCTTCACAATGAAACAATATGTAAACTGGACCTAGTGACCACAAAATTTTACTTTGTTAAAATGTTTTATTTGGCGGTATAATGAATAAAAAAATCAAAAAGACATGTTGATATAATGATATTTGAGAACTAACCAGTGTCCAGTTACGCAGAGTATGTGCCAGTCATAACCTTTGATATAATGGACATGTCTGACAGCTACAGGTATTCAGTGATCCATGATCCCATTTTATAATTGCGTTATCTGAAATTTTGGCTTTATAGTGTTGGAACATTTCAATTTTGGATAGGGGTATGAAAATGGCTTCAGGTATTTAGGAAACAACAAATGCTGGTTTAATCAAATAAGAATGTTCAGAAAGAATTTGCAACCAGAAAGAAAATAAAACCCGTTATAAGCATAAACAGCTGTTTGTCCTGAATGGTGTTTAAAGGAAACAGTTACTAGTGCATGCTTGAGAACTTTAATAATTTTGAATACCATTGTATATTATTGTTGTACACATAAAAGAATATTCTAAAGTCATCAACCTTTGCTATAAATGGCAGACAAACATTTTACATGTTTTCTTTCTTGTGATCTTTTTTGTTCTTTAAAAATATTCAAGTTGACCAATACAAATTTTTCAGAGAAAAGTTTGATTTTATGAAATCCACTTGCTGTGTAATATTTTACTTTATTTTGTAACCGTCCATTGCACTTGTTATTGTTTATCTTACATTAGTTACACGTTTATTGATAATGACATAACTTCTATTAACTTTTAATTTGAGTTCATCAGTGTTTGTTTCTAATAATTCAGTGCAAACACATGGCAGACTTTCTGATTGTTCATTAGTTTGTTGTTTTTTTCTTTTCATTTGTCCTATTCTTATTTTTAAAAATGAAATGATAGATATATAGCTTGCATACTTTCTGTATAAAAATGAAGGCTAGGGAAGGGAGATAACTGTTGACTTGTGTACTTACATATGCTGTTTCCAGTAGAATTACCTGCATATATTTAATTAGTATTTCTTCATCAGGGGTAATTATATTAAAGTATATTACAAAAGACAAGGCTAGATAAACTAGCTGATTGTATATGTCTGAAAGCTTGAACTACTGAGATTTTATTAAAACCATACAGTTGGGCTTACTCGTACATGGCTGTATCAAGATTGTCATCTGGGAACTACTTTGTACTTATTTAAACAGCATTGTAGTGTATGATCGATGATTTAGATTTAACTGCCTGATTATGCAGATTAACAAATCAAGCAGCAATGATTGGTTTTATTAATCAGTTATGTTAGTAATTCCACACAACTTGTCGTAATACTATGCAGATTATTTTTGTTTACACGGAACAGATTTGTTTGAAAAACATTATTCATCAGGTCCATAAATACAAAGTTTGTTGCTATTATTGCATTTTTTACGAAAAAAATGAGCTTTGCCATTTTATTTCAGTCCATTTTCTGTATATGTTTAAAAATATATCATCATTTAACATGAAAATTATTCATTTTGTTATTTAGGTCCTTGATAGCTGATATCATACATGTTTTAATGAAATAGACGATGTAACTGACATCTTGTAAATAATCAAAGAGTTTGTTATATCTATATATTGTAGACATCACTTGTTTTTACAAGTTATAAGAAACCAGCTGGGCATTCTTCATTAACATTATTATTTCTGCAAATTTTGTTCAGTAGTTTAAATTATAACACCTAACTGAAACTTGTACATATTTTCCCACTGAATAAGGAGATATTAGTATAATTCATGACAACTAGCCCCTAATAAAGCTAAACCTTAAAAAGAATATTGAATAACATGTCCAAAATCATTTTTCAAGAAACCAACATTTTGTTCATTTGATATCAGATAGAAAAAGCCAATTACTGGTAACTTCTTGTTTTGCAGAAAACCATTGCATATTGTCATGCCCTTTCATCAGAACTTCCATTTCATTTTGATAGAATTTTTTGGACTAGGTCTGAACTTGCAAACATACCTCAGCAGTCTATGTATTTTTGGGGGAAGGTGAAAAATTAATACCTTTTTCAGAAAACGTTTTTGTTGCTATCAACAAGATAAATTGAATTTAGGGCCAGTTTATTATTTGAGTATGTTTCCATTTATGTAATGGCATCATATGCATTTTTTGTTATGCTTAGAAAAAAAAGTGTTACATATGATATTGAGTGTGTTTAGAACATGCTATGGATCCTTATCATCTTATACTTGTGATTATTTTTTACTGTATAAACAGATAAGATTTATTTTCGTTTTGTATCTGGTGTTATATATATATATATATATATATATATATATATATATATATATCCATTGCTTACAAAATGGATCATACATTCAGTTACAGTTGCATCTTTCTTGCCTATATTCATCTAAATATCTTAAGAAAAACACAGTCATCTTCTTGAAATACTGGATAAAAGCATGTGTATAGTGCATTTTGTGTTGAACATGCACATACATTTTTGTTGGACACTTACTATATATACTGGCATAGAAGTCAGACTCCACTGGAAACTGCATAGACCCAGGTCTGACCTTGCATAATGCTGCAAACTGCATAGGCCATTGTCTATTGTCATGGTCTATGCAGTTTTGTTAGAATTAATCAGTAAAACAAATAACACAGACCCTGATCTGTTGGCACATTATGCAGTGGCAGTTTGGGGTCTGCTTTATGTGCTTGAACCTAACTTATATACAAGTTTGCATGTTTATGGTATATTATATATCTATATATCATCCAGTCACAATGTTGTGTATTATTCTTTACACCAATAAAGTAATTTTGTTTTGAGCACACATTAAACAGCTTTCTAAATTAGTTGCTTATAGTCATGTTAGTAAATAGTAACTACTATGGTATAAAATGAAATTCTTGCTTAAAAGATAAATACAATGTTTTGAGGTTATTTTATAATTAAATATATACTTTCTGGAAAGAAACAAACCATAAATTTAACAACACAACCATGGTAGTTACTGTCAATCAAGAAAACTGTTTTTGTTAGCTCACCTGGCAATAAGGCCAAGTAAGGTTTGCAGAAAGCATCCTGACTGAAATCTTTTTATGTTGTATGAAAATTATGCCAATCCACCATCACATTTGGTTACTGTTATTGAAAATAGATAAAGAAAAAAAAACTGGATAACTTCTTTCAAAAAGCACTTGACAAAATGTGACCAGATTTGGCAGTAAGTTTCCTGGCATGAACATCCTTCAGGTTTTACAAATGATGCTGATCTGCCTTCAAATATGGCTGCCATCACTAAATATAATACAAAAAATGTTAACAAGTTATTTATTGAAACATTTCTACAGAATTTGGCTAGTGTTGACAGATATTATCATGGCATGAAGACCTTTCATTTTTTTAAATTATGTTCACCAATACTTATAATTAAAAGAAAAGAACTTGAAAGATCTTCTTCACAAAAACTGCTTAACAGAAATTTAACAAAATTTATAGCAAGCATCCTTAATGACCTTTCAGTTTTATACAAATTATATTAAATCACCACTGTAGATTTGAAGAAAAAAAAATTCCTGTGACTCCACAGAAACCACTGAACAAATGATGCCAATTCACCGTCAGATTTGGCCATTGTTGCCAAACAAAATTGTTACAAAATATAGTGTAAACAAACCTCAACACAAAAACTGCTGAATAGAATTTAATCAAATTGCATGAAAGTTTTTCATATTTGTACAAAATGATATCAATCTGCAAACAGACATGGCTGATGTTACTAAAATTAGACATTTAAACAACTGCTTCTCAGAAACCTCTGTACAGAATTTAACAGAAAGCATTGAACCAGGTTTGTGTAAATTACGACGATCTTCTATCAAATATGGTCAGCATTACTAAAAATAAAAAAACTTTTAAATGACTTCTCACAAACCACTGGACAGAATTGGACCATATTTGACAATAATTGTGTGGGCATGGAAACCTTTGAAACTGGAACAAATTATGCCATTCAACTCTCAGGTAGAAAAAACAACAGAATTTACCAAATTTGGACACATTACTGAAACATAATGAACAAATGAACAAAAAGCATCATAGCAAGAAGCATTTCAGTTTTGCATAACAGATGCTGTATCAACATCAAAGATAGTTACTCAAATAAGAAAAAAATAAAATGGTTTCTTTGCAAAAACCAGTTAAAAGTTAACAAAATTGGACAAAAAGCATCCTGGATGAACAAGACCTTTCAAGTGTTCACTAGTTTGTTTGATTGGCCATCCAATATAGCTGTTATTACTAAATTATTTAACAGCCATTGAATCTAAGAAAGTATCCTACCAATCAAGCAAACTGCCCATGCTTTTGGCTGTTAGGTAAATGCTAGCTAAGTGAGCAATCTCTTGTCCACTCTGGCCTCTTATTCTGGCATTATAATATGACTTCTTATGATTTATATGAATCTAATTTTAAGTATGTATTACATAAATTCTTCTGAACCTCAACTGACATAATGGTAAACTGTATCTACTTGGCTGTCATGTTGACAAACCTGATGTACATGTCTCTCCAGTTCACAAGCCTTATATACTTGTTTAAAATGTTGGTTAATTTCTGTACTCATCTCACATGTCAATAAATGTCATGGACTTGTTTGGCCTGCTGATAAACCTCATGTACTTGATTTTGACTTATTGATAAACCTCATATACATGTTTGACCTGTTGATAAACCTCATGTGCTTGTTTGACCTGTTGATAAACCTTATGTACTTGTTCAACCCGTTGGTAAACCTCATGTACTTGTTTGACCTGTTGATAAACCTCATATACTTGTTTGACCTGTTGATAAACCTTGTGTACTTGTTCGACCTGTTGGTAAACCTCGTGTACTTGTCTAACCTGTTGGTAAACCTCGTGTACTAGATATTTAGAAAATGATTGTTAGATTTATGATTGTACTGTATACGGTTTCCTTTTTTTTATTTCAAATATCTCTTTCAGAATGATAGCTTATAGTCAGAAAGTTATTAGGAATTTTACAATTTTATTTAATCAGTATTTCAGCTTTGTAAATAACACATTTGATTCATTTCATCATTGATGCAGCTCAGTTGTAAAAGTCTTATCATGCATTTAAATAAATTATTGTGTAAAGTGTTATTTTTGTACTGAAAAGAATCAAATCCAGTGAGTTTGCTTGTAAAATACAGGAAAACCATATTTATTGGAATATACTTTTTGTTTCTGTATTATTATATGACCATAATGACAAATTATGTCTTCAAAATAAATTATATATATGTGTATAAATGAAGATCCTGTTATTTTATTTCTCTTTTGTGGAAAAAAAACCCCCCACTCTCTGGTTGTTTTTCCTTAGCTTTCTTGTAAAGAGCGTGGGAGACTTTCTGCAGTACTTACCAGTGTCCTTAACTTGTTGAATGTGTCATTTTTGTTATTTTAAGTCCATCGTCAGGTTTAGATTGAAATTTAAACATTTATTAGCAGATGTAGGATCCCAAATTAAATATGCAGCCCAATCATAATTATCTTATTAATTTGTTTGTCAATATGTCTGTCCCAGTGTATACCAAATGGGAGATTCCATGTACTTACTTGATATATGATACAAATCTGCATGTTCCATGTACCTGGCAAAGTACCACCAAGCTTCATGACAACAAACCCATCCTATTAAATAAATCGGAGAGAAGAAGTGGTATTCTGTCCTTCACTTACATGACACACCTCACTCAATGTATATACCTCCTCATGTGTGAAAATGAATACCCTGTCTGTGTTCACTGAGAGTGGAACACATTCTTGTCGAGTTTTGTGTTTTTGTTCTCTGTAATGGCACTTTTAAGGTACTGGCAATATTAATCCAAGTAATGGGAAGTGCATTTCCCAAGCATCTGTGATCCTTGGATTACGACCCTGACTGTCTACTAACGGAACACCCATGGTTCCCCTTCTTGTTAAGTGTATCAGCCCTTTGCAACAGAACAATATGAATCCAATTATCGAATTTTATGATGATATACCACCCTGGAAAATCTTAGACCATTTTGGGGAGTGCGGATTAAATAACACTCTTTGGCCCTTTATGTTACGAATTTTATCTTTTTTTTTGTCTTGTAGTACTTCATTTATTTGCAAGGGCTTATATTCCAAAAGTTTTGTATTTAATTCTCCATCATTACATTGATGTGCCATAAAAATGCTGACATGTACAATATTTACCTTACCAACATAATTTGACAGTGACTTGTCGGTGATCGATGTTGTTGACCAGGTAGTTCCATCTATTATTTTGATATATTATTTTGATACCTCCCAAACCTGTGCAAGCAACTACCCAAACTGATGGTGAAGTGGGAAAGGCAATTAGACTATGTACCAGTATGGCAAATAAGAAACCCAAGACATGCTGGGAAATGTATCGGTCTCTGCGAATTAAATTTGTCCCGCAGAGACTGATACATTTCCAAGTCTGCTTATTTGAACAACATAGTGGATCCAATGTAAAGATACTCCGTGATGTTGCTGCGGATACAATAGCAACAATGTAGGTGATTCCTAAATGTGTCAACAAAGCGTGGTTTGATGGTGCTTGCAATGGCGTAGTCGGGAACGGAAGAGGGTCTTTTCAAATTTCAATGCCAATCCAACAGCTAAAAATCGGATTAAATAATGTATACACCGAACTAAACTTCATTGTACCATTAGAGATAACAAGAGGTAAACATGGAGATCCTGTATATCTCTTCAGTTCTCGCTTCTCTATTAAATCAGTAAAATATGGCATGGAAATTAATTGGCAAATTTTAAAAATAGCTGTATCAAACGCGTGGATCGCCCCGGCCTTACAAGAAATCTAAATTACACTGAGGAAAAAACTATTCCGAAAACCTCCGCTGTGTTAGAAACCTAAAAGACGAGAACTCTTCAATTTTAAATCTGCTAACACTGAAAGATTACAATAAACAATTCGTTCTCAAAGAACTACAAGACTCATGGTCTAGCTTATGCTAATAGCATTAATCCAGGTATTACTGTCACCATGAGGAAGGAGAAATATGGCGGAATACAATTTTTGGACACGAACACTGTCTAAAACATCGACGGCACGTTAAACATTACTGTTTATCGTAAACGTACTCACACCGACCAGTACCTTGATTTTGAATCGCACCATCAAAACTTTGGGGTCATCAGAACATTACGTCATAGACCCAAAGTTGTTACAGCTGACCCCAAAGATTTAAAAAGGAACAACATCATGTTAATGCTGCCCTCAAACAGTTTCATTATCCGGAATGGGCGATTAAGAAGGTTTCCAACAGGCTGAACGCTAGTCAGAATTACATTGCCGGAAAGAGTCGACCAATAACTGGGAAAATAGACTCAAAAGGAAGCATCATCATATGTGAAAGGGATTTCCAAATGCCAGAAGCTCATCTTTCAGCCGCACAATAACAGTATCCAAATCTGATGGTGGAACAGCAGCAGTTTTTGTACAACATGAAAAGATTTCAAACAGGATGCTTTTTGCAAAGTTTGGTTGAAACTGGCTCACAGGTTATGTAGAAGATAAAATTAACTGTTGACATGCACAATGAATGATCCCTGATGACTGCAATTGTCAGCTCCTTAAAAACCACTTGGCTAATTTCATCCAAATGTAGCGGACAACAGCCCTGTCATGAAGGACATGAAATTTACAAATTATATCAATCCATAATTACTAAAACTAGAAGAAAAAAAAAACATAATTTCTTTTCAAAAACAGCAGAACAGAATTTGACCATATATTTTATATACAATGTGCAGGCATGCATGATTTTCAAGTTTATCAGATATGGCAACCGGTACTGAAATAAAAATAAAAACTTTAACCAAATTCTCAAAATCGTTTAATAATATATGACCAAATTTAGGAAAACACGTGCTGGCATAAACAGGACTGGTCCAGAAATGTTTATTTTGGGTGGGGGGCTGCGTAAGCAAGTAGGCGAAGGGTTATTAGGATGAAACCCCTCTCCCCACCCCGTAATGGGGGTCCAGAGGGTGAAACCACGGGAAGCACCTGCATTTCAAACTTTACCAGGGTATTAATTTAACCATCTAGCTGTAAAGAAACTTATCGCAGGAAACGTTCTGATTTTTAGGCATTTATTTGGGGGAGGTGGCTGGAGCCGCCTGGCCCACTCCCCTCTGGATTCACTCCCGCAAAATATGCATCTTTTAAACCAACGTCTTGCGAAAAGGGTTCTCAACATAAATTTGACCCAATTTACTAGAAAAACATCTTGTCATGAAGGGGTTTCAGTGTTCTACAAATAATTACTAAAATTATAATTTTAAAAATAAACAAGAAATAACAACAAACACACATTTAAATGAGTGATTGTGCAGGAAGAACATGCATTTCAAGCTCTTGCAGGACGTAATTTTAACCGTCTAGCTATAAAGAAAATGTTCCGATTCTTTCGCGCCCATTGCCCTCCTCCCCCATGAAAATTAGAATAATAGACGTTAAATATCATGAGCGTGGATGTGCATGCAATGTTGGAAAAGAAGACTCGCTGGACTGGGTATCGTTACACCGATTCAGATAATTTGCAGCTTCTTCATGATATTATGGTTTTCGCATATAAGCTAAAGCGTTGTTTCCGGTAGGTGAAAGCATTCGGTTTAATCTAGTTTTATCTTTCAACCTGCCGAAAGTTCTCAGATTCTCTATCACAAATTTTGTATTTAACCAAAATTGAAAACAAATTTTTTTAGAAAATTTGAGAATAAATGTGAGCATGTAAATTGTCAAATATTTTGTTATTTTTAAACTAATGAGTACTCTATAAAGTGTTTTTATTTATCTTCAAATTTAAAGAACCTTCCAAATAGCGGTTCCGATTGGTTGAATACTGTTGATGACGTAAGGGTCCAATAATAAATACCCCGAAATTTATTTCTATATAAGGACAATGTTAATGGTTTGGAAGTAATGAGACCATACTACAATACCTTAATAGGGAATATTCGATTTTATCATGACTATATTGTAAAGAGTTAGAAATCAGCATAGGTATGCAATGATCGACTATTTTGAAGAGAACAACGATAATTCGTTATCGATTTACCAGGTATTTATTGGGAATTTTGCGAAATATGGGACACACTATGCTCCCATAAGAAACCTACTCAAAGAGGCCTGGTTGCATATTATAACCACTGCATCTTATAACGATTGCAGATGCCAATTGTTTTAACCCAACATTAAGCGGCGAGTGACATTCAATGTTATCCATGTTTTTGTCTGTCCCGTTTTGTTTGTACTCGGTAACTTTTAAATGACTTGCGGATTAAAAGCAAAATGAGACTAAGTTTGCCATTTTGCCATTAATTACCATTAATTATAGTTCCGCTCAACAAATTTGGAAAGACTTGACGGATTCTAAACAATTATTATGGCATGAATCTTAATACTAAAAAGACATCGGTCAGTTTCAAGTTCCACCTTTACTTCTCTACAAAAATCAGTTGACTTACGATCTCCGTTTAACAGAGACCTTTTTTTGCCCTGTATTTTGAACAAGATTTCTTTCGAGTATGCCACAGTTGTGGTGATGTTAGGATTGAAATTTTCAGTAAATTGTATTAAAATCAATTTTTTTTAAATTCTTGTTGTACAAATGTGTATTATTTTAAGAAGGATTGTGTTTTTTTATGTGGGAATTGTAAAATTCCTCGCATTGCAAAATGCATTTCTTCTTATATTCTAAGTCAGCAAATTTAGACTCAGAAGCATAGTGTGTTGAGCAAGCCAAATTCTTTTCTGTTGAATATATCAGTAAAATTTCATGTGTTTCATGGAAACAGTTGTTGCGGCAGATTTTTATCTAATGACGCATACAGACCCAGAGAATAGTCAATTGGAAAAGTACAGAACTTTTTGGGTTCTGGTGAAGCAACGATGAAAATTCAGCAAACACGTATATCCGTATTTGGTCTCGAGTATACAGCCTAAATCGTGTATAAAGCGAGAAGCGGATGTGTGTAAATTAGTTCGATTCGCCAAAGGCTAGCCTTTCTTTTAGAGGTAAGCAACTGTCTTTGTCTATAAGATTATTCTGTAGAGTAGGGGTTTTTAATGTTTAAAATGTAAAGGTAAGAGTTGAATCTAAGATCGACACGTTTGCAACAGTTTTGTATTATTTGAATATTTCTTTACTATTCTTTATTATAATGTATTGGAAAGTTGAATTGTATAAAGAATTTATATTTACCTGTAATTATTCTATTGATTATTGTAAAAGACAAGTTCACTACCAACTTCATACTCAGTAATAATTAATTTAGAAATAAAAGATTCTTTAAGTAATAGAGAATAATATTTTGGTATTTTATATCAAACTCAATAAAATACATTTCTACTAAATGATAGCGGCACTAGTAGGAAATAATGAATTTTTAGACACTTGGCTGTCGTGAAATTATCCGATATGTTATTATTTGCATTATATTCTAAAAGACAGAAATTACAGAATGTTATGAAGTTGATAAGCTTGAAGGAATATTGTAATTTTATATGTATTTCTTATATCTAAAATGTAGAGTTTATGTAGATTTTATATATCAATTATTTTAATAAAATTAGTTCGCCAGAACTAAAAGTCTCGTATTTCTTAAGCGAACCCGTAACTCTCGTTCAGCCTTCCCCCAAGATGTAGGCGTATCTACACCGTTAGGAGTGATACCCCTTTTTAAGGGAGCCTGAATTCTCTCTCTCTCTCTCTCTCTCTCTCTCTCTCTCTCTCTCTCTCTCTCTCTCTCTCTCTCTCTCTCTCTCTCTCAGCATGTGTTAAAGACATTTCTTAAGGTTACGAAAACAAAATCTTCTCATAACAGTAACATGCGTGTCCTGTGCATGAAACATGTCTGGTTTTCATTTAGTGTTTGCAATGCTTTTCAAAAAAGAAAAAAAATAAATAAATATATAATCTTTTAAGAATCCATTTTTCCCACGAAAATTGTCGCTGTATACACTTAATTTCATTTGGATAGTCCAAGGGCAGAATGAAAGTATACCGTGTACGTAATGCTAGCAAGTGATTGGCAGCATATTTTTAAATTAATTACAGAATCATGCTTCAGTTGAAGTCCAATATTCATCGGAATACAACAAGGTACAGTTCTTTGCACAAGTTTCGTTTCCATGGTGCTTGATGGTTATATACTTCATTCACACGCAAACGGACACACTCATACTCACACAGAGATTTGGAAATTTAGATTTTTACGAAACCCTCGGAAAACAAACCTGCAAGATCAGAATCGGCGGTTACAAATTTAGAAATATGTCTATGTATAACATTTTCCACATGCGCTCTGTCATCTAGAAGGAAGATAATATTTTAAGTATTTAACATTGTGATGTATATTTAATTTGTATTATTTGTTGTTTTTTTTATTAATGATTATATGTTATTTACATCTCTATTTTGTACTTGACCTTGTCCAAAGTCATGTTAATGTACCTAACCAGTAACGCTATTATGTAAACAGCATAATACGAAGATACTATTTCTCTAAAACTGTGGATTAAATATTCAGATCATTATTAGTTGTAAACATGTTTACTTCAATTTGAGATAACGATACAGTCTTGGATCTGACCTTAGAAGCTTCAATTTCCTATTAGTTGACAGTATTTTCAGATTGGTAATTGCGACAAATGTCAAGCAGAGGGGTATATAGTCTTGTTTACCTAATAACTGTTCATTCTTGTCTTAATATCCGAAGCAGAATCAATCTTATTGTTGTGTTCAGTTTTTAATTTAGGTGGATTAATTTATTCAAATTATTATTCATTGGAATTACAAAGTGCTCAAAATATTCTTGGACAAAAATAATAATTTGGAATTATAGTAAATTCAGACAAGGACATTTCAGATTATATTATTGTGATACACCAAAAGACTGTTAGCACATCGCCACACACAAGGTCATTGGCACATTAGCACGCTCGAGACTACAGGCACATGAACACATTCAATATTGGATTTATTTGGAATGCCACTGGAATTCAATTGGACCTTCATAGGACTATTTGGGATTTAATTTACAAAACTGTAAGTTCCTTTTAAATTTTCACTTTGTATTCCTGGGAAATAAATTATTTGTGGAAATTTACAAAATATGTTGGTTTTCGCTCTTTTTATTACTTAGTTTTAGACCGTAGAGTGGTAACAATATTGTTTGTTTCCTCTGTATTCTATTTTATATACTGTTATGTTTATTTAATTTGTATTGCTTGTTGTCTTTTCTCCGTGATTATATGTTATGTATATCTGTATTTTGTATTTGACCTTAGTCCGAAATCAAGTTAATGGTGTACATGACTGGTGACATTTATTTTGTAAACAACATAATACATAAATAACAGTTCTCCTCGATTATATATTAAATATTCAGGTCATTATTAATGGAGGCAAATATGTTTGCTTCTATCTGAATGTAGGATATTAGTTTTTCACTTGGAAATTCCTAAACTTTTTGACAACTTTAGTGTTTTTAGAGAGAAGACTGAACTACATCCTGGTTCTATTATTGTGTCTTAGCTTCTTATATCAATGTCGTTTACCTGAAAAATTATTCATTCTCACCTTAACATCTGAAGCGAAATCATTCTTATTGTTGTGTTCAGTTTTTAATTTGGGTTGATTTTTTTTAATTCAAATTAATATTCATTGGAGTTACAAAGTGCCTAATAACAATCTTGAACTAAATTATTAATTTGGAGTTAGAGTGAATTCAGACAAGGACTTTAGGATTATATTATTGTGATACATCACAGGAGTGTTAACACATAGCCACATCTCACATAGCACATTAGAGACTACAGACACACCATCATATTCAGTATTACAATTTATTTGGAACACCACTGGAATTCAAATGGAACTCTGTCCATTTGGACTTGTGATAGAATTTTAGGACTATTTGCTATTTGAACAACAATACCGTACGTTCTTTTCAAATTTGCACTTTGCATTCAAAGGAAAAAAAAAATTATTTGTTGAATTTTACCAAACTTGTTGGTTTTCGCTCTTTTCTGTTACTTAGTTTAATACCATAGAGTTGTAACAATAACTTTGAACAAATTTTAACATCTTTACTTTTATCTTTATCTCGTAGGACTTCACGTTTACGTTTATTTGTAAGTATTTATATTCCAAGTTTATTTTAGGGGGTGTTTCCACCTTTATATATTTGGAACTTTACATTTAGTTGGCTTTTGATAGCCAGGATGGTGTTGACGTACCGTTAAACAACATACATACATACATACATACATACATACATACATACATACATACATACATACATACATACATACATACATACATACACACTTTCATGTATATTTATACTTTGTTAGTTTTTTCTCCATGATTATAAGTTATAATTGTTAAAATTGTATTTTGTACTTGACTTTGTCCAAAATCAAGTTTATGTTGTACCTGACCAATAACTTTTATTTTTCTAAACAAATATTACATAGCTAATATTTTCTCTATGAGTTTGGGTTAAATATTATGATTATTATCAATAGAACTAAACATATTTATCAAGGTCTGGGTTATGGTTATTGGAATTCCCCCATAAAAATACATAGCCTACCTAATGTTTACTACATCCTCGTTATAATTTTAGTAACAGAATCTACTAGAATGAAATTTTTCATTAAGTAATAGGGTTTATTTGAAAATGCTAATTGTGACCTAGGTCAAGTAGAGGACTTTATAATCTTGTTTACCTAGAAATTATTAATTCTTACTTTAATAAGTTTAGGTAGAACCAGTCTTATCGTTTTTCAGTTTTTGAGTTGCGCTAGACTTATTTATTTATTATTCTCTGAAATCACAAAGTGCTCAGTAATATTATAGTGAATTCAAACAATGACATTTTGGATTAGCATTGTGATTAATTGGAAGACTGTTGTTACACCACCACGACACAGACCACTACAGGCACATCAACAACTTCAGCTCTGGATCTTATTTCGAACGCCACTGAAATTTAGTTCAAACTTTATTTATTAGGACTGGTGATAGAACTTTTTGGACTTTTTTAAAATTTAATTCGCATTACTGTAAGTTCTTTTTTTAAATTTTTACTTGTATTCAAGGGAAATAAATTATTTGTTGAATTTTGCAAAACTTGTTGGTTTTCGCTCTTTTGTATTACTTAGTTTAAGACCATAGAGTCGTAATATTCATACATACATACATACATACATACATACAAGAGTGTAATGAAATGCTTCTAAATTTTATGGTATATTATGTTATCTTGTACATGAAATTAACATACGTGAGACAAATATCACAGGCACTCGACTGGTGGATTTATTCCTTTCTTAAATAAATCTAAGTTTTTCCTGAATTATATACTGTGAATCAGTCATTGTTGAGTAAGTATAAAATAAACGTGTAACAACAGCATATCTAAAGTACAGAATGCTGAAAAATTTAATATTTATCGCAGAAATGAAACAATATACAACCCGAGAACCTGTAACCCAAATCGATCTGTTAAATACACTTAGACTATGAGCTTTCGTGTTTAAAGCCATATACACCTCCCTGCAAAAGAAAATAAAGACAGGAAAGAGGAGGAAGAGGAAGATCAGGATAGACAACAATGCACTAGAAGCTATGGACAAACAAAATTAAAGACAAGCCTAATATTAGGGAAAAGAAAACAAATACATGGATGATAATGTTTAATGTTAATACCTCGCGTTAATACGAATAATACATAATATCTATGCAAATATTCGAGGCAATATTGTATTAACTGCATCTCTACAAATATATCAAAACGTAAGGAAACAATATATTTGTACACCCTCAGAATTTATGCAATAATATATACTCAATATAACACGAATGAGAGGGCAGTAGGGGTAAATGCTTGACCTTACATATAAATCACATATAAAATCTTTGGTTTTAACACTACCCCTTTCTCTCAATAATGCCTCCATGCGAATCGTACAATCTGATTATGCTTTGTTTGAACAACATCATGGTGCAAATATCGAGTATTACAAACTGGTTTGATTTTAGCTTGGGAAGTGTGCAGCTTGCACGGGCTTTCGTGTTATCCAACTTGAAATCCAACTTCAAACACTCAGTCTTCTGCTGTAACGTCCACTTACGCTCCTGGACATTGGTTTGAAGCAGAAAGACAACCAACAAAGGAGTGTGATCATAGGGTGTGACGAAATGGGCATTTGTTGGAAACACTTACTGTCAAAACACAGAGCACAGAAATCCATGTAGTCACGGCTGAATAAATAATAGACTCATACATTATTTTTTGTGGTTTCTCTATTTCTTATTTTTCACGATTTACAACATAAACACTACTTTTTCAATTTTGAACCTAAAATTGTGGATATAAACAGAAAACAACTCATCGATGTTGTTTTCAATATTTTTTTTAACACTTTCAATTTGTTTGTCAAACTTCACAAGGTGCGGTGCTTTCTCAAAAACGATCACTTCTATTTAGACTTCATGGGATTGCGGTCTACTTGCAAGATTTACTTGCCTCCGAAATTGAAGAACTTGACAACATGTAAATCTATGCACCTCCGAAATGAAAGGTTTGACAACGGATGCGCTCCAAAATGTATGAACAATATATTACGTATATGCAAAAACATGTGTTAATACATTTTCAGTACGAAATTTACTTAGTTTAAATTATAACCAAGGCATATATTAAAATGACCTTACCAAGCCATGAAAATAAACATGGTGGAGCCAAGTGTTTGGAACTGTTTTGTTACTCCTTACATAAAGACGCGTTCTCAGAGCTGGTCGGCATAGGGATAATATCCAAAACTGGATAGTAGATCGCCACATCAGCGCTGTGCATAATGGGTACCAATAACACATTTTTGAACTTTGTTCAATTATGGCAGTCGATCTCCATTTGCGGTCTCACTTCCACCGGAAGTGTGACGGAGTTGTCAGCGAATTCCATGATATGAAATTTTTTAGAAAAGCCACGTGGTGTTTCAACTGCCACGTGAAAGACTAGGGGTGGCTTTGGGTGAGACACGAAAACAAGGTTCTTCACCCGAGTACAAGGTTCTTGTGGGTCTTCTCGTCCTAACCCCAACCAATTTGTTCGAGAGCAGTCAAGAACCTTGTTCTTGAGCTGAGAACCCACACCACATCAAACGAGGATGTTGATAAAATAAAAAAAAAAAAGATGTCTAGTGTTGTTCAGCAATGTATTTCCTCGAAGATGAACTCAGTTGTTACGGTAAGCAAACCCAGGACCAAGCGAGAAGATATGATAATTTTCCCTTGGTGTTCAGGTACCAAGATGGCTTAGCAGTCGCACGTGTGCATTACGCAGTGACAAGCACGAGGCTGAATCCTGATTCTTTTTCTAAATTGTTTGCATATTTAATAGTAAATTATTCCAAAACTTGGTGAATGTATTACTGCTAAAGTTATTGTTCTGCTTTGGAATTGTACTTTGAAGATAAATGCTTAACGGAGACCCCTGGTGGCCGAGGGATCTAAAGCGCTGGACTTGACAGACAACTGCCATCTCACCACTGTCTGCGTGGGTTCGAGTCAGCCTAACATTTGCAGAAACATGACGTTAAACCCACAACATCAGCAATAAATACTTGAAAACTGTGTAACATTTTCATAAAAGTGTAGATTTTATTTTCTCCATGTAATAATGTAACACTCATCCCGTGCTGCTTCGCACATTTTTCGTGGAGACGAAATATTTTTTCCTTTAAACGATTTCGTTTTCAGTTTCTTATTTCTGATGTTGTTGTTCAAAACTTGTGACACAATATTGACAAATTTTCAGCCTAATTCCCAAACAAATCCTCGGTTTCTGAGAACCATTTGTTTCTATTCAAAACGAGGTGATTCCTGAATTTTTATTATTGCTTCTTTGATTTTTAGATGGCTCCCGAGAAACCGAGGAAAAGCAAATAGATTCGCACATATTTTTGCAAACAAATAGCCTCTGCTTTTGATAATTTGCTTGTGCACACGAACCTATGGCATCATCAATAGCAGTGAAAGAACGTGCAAATTCAGTGATGCGTGTAGACACGGCTGAGTGAGCAAGAGCATGAACTGAAGCTGGATTGTGTGAAAAATAACTCAGTGCTAACATGATAGTGTGACGTTACAAAAAGGATTGATTTAAAATAATTTGCTTGTAAGTCTCTCCTGCAAAACGCATTAAGACTAGACTGTTGATATTAATATTATATAATCGCTTTCATTCCTAACTATTGAGAATGCTTGTACAAATTCTATTTCGATTAATCCACCACACGTGTTTCAACGTTACAAACGGGTGCTGTTAGATTTTTCTTTTGCTCGAACATTCAATTAAACCATAACATAAAACTGTATCATATTCCGGTAATGAATCCATAGTCCTTCTTTGTACTGTTAATGATAATCAAATACATGCAATCGTTGCTTTTTCCCGTGTCAGGAAATGCACGCGCAAGGTAAACGGGTGGTAGTTGTTTGTTTATTTCTCTTAGATCACAAATTGGTCTCCGCTCGCTGTTTGTCTTGCTATCCGCTTGCCTTCTCTCCCCTCCTAGTTGTCAATGGAATTGTCGGAAAATATATCTTGATGCGATTATCATGGCGCTGTTTCTTACAGGCTGCAGGGCATTCTTCCAAATAATTTATCGCTGGAAACAATGACGGAGATATCTACTGTGGGAATATTTGTACATTTGTCACATGATTAGTTATTACCGACACCATTACGCCATTTACTTTAATGTCACTGATGCTTATTCGATAATAACTTGTCTAACTACATATGTGAAGAATAAAAAGAGATCACTATATATCATATGTCCAAATCACGTATGCAAAACCATTAACCGTACGAGGATATGAAAAGAAATAATAATTAACGTATAAATATTTAAAACATTAAATAGTGCAAAGGTCCTTTAAATATCTCCGAATGAAAATCTACGCCATTTAGGTGACGTCAGATTTGCAATCGGAAGGTTCTGTTTATACCTAAGTACTTGTGCATCCCACTTCAATCGTAAATTGCCGGAGTTGGGGATGGTAGTGTTGCATTGGTTGGACTGAAGCTTAGTGGGTTGATCAAAAGAATAACCCCTTTCCTTCTGGACCATTTGCTTACGGACACGTACAAAGTGTTTTGTAATACGCTTCAGCGATTGCCCTCCAGTTGTATATGGATTCTCTGTATTTGCATTGTCTACATCGCGCGCGATATCAATTCCAGTAAAAGAAATTCGCGATTTTTCGCTCGAAAATTCTTTCTCCACTTGTAGTCGTTCCAGTCTGAATGCCTCAACGGCTGCTTTCCGCCTATGAAGGAAAGATGCCCGTTTTTCTTTGTTTTCTGTCTTTGTAGCCATGTCTCTCAAGTCGCTCACAATGATTCTACATGTCTGAAGGTAGTCTTGTGATTTTTCTAAATTCTCCTTCAAGTTTTTCATATATTCGCTCACGATTCGATATGTTTCTTGTCTCTCATCTCTTGCCCTATCACAGTTCTTTTCAGCTTCGTCCAGTTGCTCCTGTATACTCTGTATTAGAGTTTGCGTATGTCCCATCGTGTAGCTTAGCTTTGCTTCCATTAACTCAACAATGACGCTCTGAGGTGAGTACAGGAGGGACACAAAATCTGCAGCAGAAGTCATTTCTCTGATACCATTGGAAGAGTCATTTAAGTCCTCGGTTGTTTGAGTCTCTACATCCAAAGAATAGTTTTCCTCGTTATGTTCCTGATGTTGAGGCTCTTCTTGAGGTACGGGCGAATGCGGTGGCTCAGCAACAGAACTTACTGAGGATTTTCTTGAAGACGTGTTCTTTCCTCTCGTTCTAACAGTTTTAGGTATAGGAAGTTTCTCTTGCTTCTGTTTTCCAGTGTATTTAAATTTAAGTGCAGGAGGCCTGTACAGCCTCTCAGTAACATTTCTGGCTTTCCCTGTGAGTTTCTTTAATTCAATTTTTCCGTTATGAGCATCATTTTTTGGTTTGTTCTCTGTATCACTTTCCAATTTCGTGGATTCAGATTCCAAAGAATCAAAACTGTGACCAAGGGAATTTTCACCTTCATTGTATGACATCAAGGAATCTCTTGATTGAGATCTGGAACTTAATGATCCACTTCTGCTATTCATGGCGCCAAGTTGAGGTAGGAAACTCAAATCCGTTCGTTTAGAAGGCAACTGTTTATCGTTATCAATCCAGTACGCTTGTGTTACATCATCGTCGCAGACATAAATATCAACTCTGAAAAGAGAGAAAAATGCGTTATAGTTGGTTAAAACATCAAGCTTCCCTACTACATATTCAGAAATTAATTCCTTCTTTCGGCCGAGAGTATTAAAAACAAAACAAGAAAACAACAACCTGGAATTTGGGGCACTCACACAAAAAATGGTAGAAATGTATTGCTGACGCAGTTTCAGCGAAAGCGAGATTAGCCCTGAATAAATCTAATATAAAATTATAGGATAGATGTACTAGTGGTGATGGGGGACGATATGGGGAAAATGATCATCAAGGGACAACGTGAATTAACGTTATGGCCTCAATCTTGAAAGTGTGGCCCCCTGGAAACAATTGGAACTAACATTAGCTCATAGGTTTAATCATTAGTTCACGCTCAAAGAATAAGCGGTAGTTAACGATTTAACGTTAAGGGGCCATCTTGAAAATATGACTCCATGGTAAGAAGATGAATTTAATATTAGTCCATAATATTAGCATTAGTATGGCCCAGTGCTGACAAGGGGAATTGAACATTAGTTTATAGGATCTACATTAGCTGTGTGCTGACAAGGGGAAATGAACATTGAATATGGGTGCTTGTCAGTAAGACGGTGTCTTTGTCAGTAAATGTGAGTGTTGGTCGGTAGGTTATGAGTTGCTCCGATGTGGTAGCCGGTTGTCAGCAACACTGTATTGCTCAGTAGGTTTGAATGCCAGTCAATAGGTACGAGTACTTGATAAGAAATATAGGCTATTGACTGAGTATTGGAAAATATTGGTCGCGAGAACATGTGGTAAAGGATGCCAGAGCTTGCGAGAGCATTCTACGCCACATCAACGAGGGCCCAATATTTTCAATACTCAGTCATAACCTTTTTTATGGTATACTTAAAAACAGTAATTGTTCTGTTATATTAAAGGAATAGTACAATTGAACAATAAAATTATTATCTTTTGTTTCATATTTTACGTGGTCTTCAATTTATGAATGAAACCTAAGTACCGTTAATATACATTATTTTACTACTATGAAAGCGCGCGTCAGCATTGAACAAAACTTAGCTTGCTCATGAGAATGGAATGTTATGTAGCCAATGAAAAACAACAAAATATTGATACAAGAAACAATTGATGACATGTATTTGTGTCCTGTGATCTGAATGATTTTATTTGGTAGCCCTACATCTTTTGTGAGCCTGGTTACTGTTGTTTCCTGACAGAGCGATTCGCGATTCTACTCTGAAGTCCCGCATTTTACAACAACCTTCGTCAATGTCCCCAGGGTATTGCGCCCCCTCGATCTTGGGTAATACTTTCAAATAAGGATCGATATTCATTTTGATGTCGCTGTGTTACACAAGATTCAAAGTACGGTATAACACAATGTTATTCAGAGTGAATAAACTTGTACCATTTAAATGAAACAGAACAACTTATGTATCTGCTGATTGATACATTGTATCCAAGGTTAATATGACGCATGCTCTCTCTCTCTCTCTCTCTCTCTCTCTCTCTCTCTCTCTCTCTCTCTCTTCTCTCTCTCTTCTCTTCTCTTCTCTTCTCTTCTCTTCTCTTCTCTTCTCTTCTCTTCTCTCCTCTTCTCTTCTCTTCTCGTCTCTGTATTTTTCTTGCAATTTTAAGTCCTCAGATGTAGACTTATTCACGGTTTCTTTATTTAATTTTGGTTGTGGCTGCAGTAGATATTTTTTAAATTTGAATTTGGATGAGAGCTATATCAAGCCGTCACATATGCGCATAGAAACCAAAAGTTCACTAAGATAGTAATTTAATAGATCTGGGTGGATGTTTTCTATAGTCCCAGGCTACCATAGCTGAACAATGTTTATATCTCGTTGCGTCGTCGCTTCATGGTATTGACGTTAGGTATTGACCCTTAGCAACAATGTTAAGAAAATGGGACTATTTATGATGTATATAATAATACTGTGTATTGGATGCTGGTCAGTAAGACGAAGTGTTGGCTGGTATCGGCTTTAGTTGGTAGAGGTAGGTGATGGTCAGTAAGACGGTGTGTTATCCAGCATGTGTCAGTGCTGGTCTTTAGAAGTGGGTGTTGGTCAGTAGAACGGTGTGTTTTGGCCATTACTTGTGGGTGTTGGTCATTTAGACTATGTTTTGGCCAGGTTGTTGTTGTTTTTGTTGTTGTAGGGTTTAGCGCCATTTTTCAGCACAAGAGAGGCTATACATGGCGGCCAGTAAAACTGGTGGAGGAAGAACCTTGGAAAACCCCAGGAAGAACCACCGACCCACGAGAAGCTACTGGAAGGCTTTCTCACGTACCCACGTTAGCCGAGCCTGAGACTCGAACCCACGCAGACAGAGTGAGATGGCCGTGATCCGGAACGGTGAGCGCTTTAGACCACTCGGCCACTCGGGGCCCCTGTGTTGGCCAGGTAGGATGGATATTAGTCATGAGTGTCAAATGTTTTACTCTGACAATAAATCAGTCAAATAGCTGTTTCAAAAAATAAAAACAAAAACAAAAACAAACAGAAAATATAACTCTCTTATAGTACACTCTAACCTTATCTAAGCTTAATTCTGACCTTCTCAGACAGTGTAACAATATCTGGCTCCCAAAAATTAGACCAGTAACAGAACCATGAATGTTGTTTGCTATTTTGAAACTCGAACAGAAAATGAAGCACTATTAAAGTTCACCTTATGTCAAACCAATTCCCGACCTTGTTTGACAGAGTAGCAATGTTCCGTATGTACAATTTCACTGAACGTATAAAATCTAGCGTGACAGCATATTTGTAACGATGTATAAAGAGCTAACTTTGCACCATACAGCATTGACAGTGAATATTTTGCAACACTCTTGAAAATGAAAGTTGCCTTACACTCCAGGGTTGAATAATAATAATGTGTTGGATTGTAAGGATCACTAACCCTTACATAGCCTACAACCGATTCACAAGAGTTTGTATTAAATTTCACTATGGACTAAAGTTCTCTTCCACTTGTCAGCATTGGGCCCAATTTTCAAGATGGTCGCCGATAACTTCCCTTGTTCATGGAGGGTCATTTAATACTAATCTATGAACTAATGTCAAATTCCCATTGTTCCAAGCGATGCATACTTTCAAGATGGTGGTTGTAATGTTAATTCCCATTTTACCTCGAGTGTAATTTTCCCCTTGTATCGTCCCCCATTACTAATGGAAAGCATTATCTAAGTCATCTGCTTAATCAGCAGCAGAGATTAATTTGGAATAAAATCCCGTATTCATTATATTACTATTATAATTGGCATACTACTAATCAAAAAACTACTTTTCGGCTTATCAGAAAAGATGATTTACTAGGCATTAATCTCTGTAGATTTTTTTTTACTTTGATAATGGAAGCTGGGGTAACTCAGTTGGTTGACTGTCGGACTCTAAATCAAAGTGTCGCGCGTTCGATGCCCGTCCACACTAGACATGGTTGGCCATAAAAGAACAAACATGCCGTGACTTTGTAAAGAA
The DNA here is from genome assembly GCA_016617855.1 of Megalonaias nervosa. NCBI lineage: Eukaryota > Metazoa > Mollusca > Bivalvia > Unionida > Unionidae > Megalonaias > Megalonaias nervosa. The sequence continues at coordinate 17,732 of JAECUM010000278.1, read as the reverse complement.
AATGATTCTTAACTGCCATTTTTGAATTGGAAAAAAATATTTCAAAATAATATATGAAGATTCCCAAGATTTTCACAGAAAGAAAATTGAGGCCGAACGAAGGAGAAGACCAGAGAGAACTAAACGTTTCACCTACCTGAAAAAAAGGATCCATCCAGTATGTTAAAATTATGGGATGGAATAATCTCAGCTTGTGCAGGTACCTTCCTTTCCAGTTAAATTTACTGTTGCTTACATACAATGTTAACACAGCCATACATTATTCCGAGACTATGACACTAGTACCTAATGTTCAATACAAAGCCAAGGAGTTGTGAATCAAAGGAATTTGAATGCGTCAAAATTGTATCACATGTCATGCAAATGTCACATCAACACGTCTGTTTCTGTAGTTTTAAAGGTGACCGAAATAGATATGGTACATTCTGACAGTATATCTGTGTTAATAAGAATTAACGCTGGCTGATGCATGGTCGCGTACCGAAAGGGTGTTCATTCCCAACTAACTCCCGATGGTCATGCGGTTTCTATGATACTGCCTTGTAACTTTCGTGATGTAAGACTATTATAGTAGTGGAGTTTATTACAAATCGATAGTGTTAAAACATCATTAATATTTTAACGTTGTTAGGCAACAGTACACATTAAACATTCTTATTTATAAATATTGCCATTTCTATATACAGTACACTGCGTTTCCCTCTGGACCGTTAATGTATACATTCAAATGTGTGGACAATTATTACATTTTGAAGCAGGGCCTCTTGAGATCAAACCACGAGGAAAACACGCATTTCGGAGTAGAAGTCGACGTATTTGGTTCTTTATTGTTTACCACGGATGTATCCACTCCCCTCACCCACAACAACAGACAGGGGCTGATCCTACCGTAAGAAATGCGGCGGAGACCGTTCTGCTTCGCTGTCTATAGCGTATTATAACTGTAAGTCGACTAGGACCTATTGGCCAACATTCGTAAGAACAGACGTGCTTAGGTCAGCAAGAATAGTAAAATCCTCTTTGCAAACGTTCAATGTGTTGAATTCAACAGATTCGCTGCACTATATGTCAAGCAAATAATTTTATTTAAAAAAATTTTTCAACATATCTTCTTTGGTTATGCCCTACAAAACTGCCCAGTACAGGTGGGTAGCATGACGACCCGAACTGTGTTCGAATCCTTGGTTGTGTCAAAATATTGATATTTGACCACTGTGCGTAGCAACAGTGTAATAGGCTATGAAAGGTTAAGTTCTTTTGACTATGCTTATTCACTCTTATTTTGTTGCTAACTTTGCGTGTTTCGTCTGTGGCTAATAATAGACAGTTATTTCAAAGCTTTAATGTACGCGAGACAAAACAAAGTGATACCCGCACGTCATTTAAGCTCTTTGATTACGCCAAGTGGAACTCATCTTTTTACGTTCCAGTCATTTTTGCCATCTCGAGAGGAGATGGTTAAAAGATTCTACAATTTCACAGATTAATTTAATTGAGAGCAGCAGTGGATCAAAAGTTAGTTTGCGTGACCCTCGTCCAAAAGGGCGCATGTTCGAATCCTAACATCAAATCAGTCTAGGTCAGCTACTATGGTGTGTCCATGGGCAAGCACTCTACTTCAATTGCTTCAGCAATAAATAACCTACTGGGGTTGCTTTTCCGTAACTCACAAAAATCAGCCAACGTTATTTATTTATTTCAATACCATATAAGGAATTGTTAATTAAAAAACTCAGCTTTTAGCTAAAGAAAAAGAAAATTAAAAGTCAATGAACAAAGAAACAACATCAATACATGAACACTTAGTTGCACAATTTGGATGGGTATGCAAGTAATAAAATGGCTGTATACAATAAAATCAGGCTTAAGGGATATAGACTTACAGTCGACACAGGGGCTCATTTGATCTTTTATCCACTATTGACAATTCTCCACGATACCGTAAAGTAGTACAAATACAATTTTCAATACGCTACAATAAAATGGACGTAGAGAAATAAACCGTTTGCAAGGTCAAAATACTTTCGAACGTTAAACATAAATTATATCAATTGGTACTTCTCGCATTTTTGTCTGAGTATTTGTTGCTGTCGAAATGATTGTTCTTTGAACTTGGCGCCAGAAGCCCTGGCGAGCTTACGTTATTTTTGTTTTTGTAATAAATTTTATGAAGTAAAATAAAACTCGTAAATCTCTTTCGATTCTGATATACACATAACACAATATACCCATGTTGAAATTCCAGTTCATGTTTTACTTTGAATAATTCCAATACAGTAGAGGAATTAGAGAGGGTGGGAGGTGTTGGTCTCGCCATGGCACCCACCCACGTTACAAAAAACACAATACACATTTCAATGTAAAAACGGGGACAAATTTGGACATTTGAAACAAAACTAACCACCTATCTCAAACATGAGCCCTCCTAGAAAACAATCCTAAAGCTATGGTGTAAAGTGTAATATCTTAACATTAATTCAAAAAGAGTCCCGGACCGTCTCTGGCTGAAAGTGTAATATCTCAGCTTTAATTAGAAAAAAAAAATCCTGGACTCTTATCTGGTTGAAAGTGTACTTTCTAAGTTTAATTAGAAAAATAAATCATATACCCTTCTCTGTTTGAAAGTTTAATATCTTAATCTTAATTAGAAAAGAAATCCTGAACCCTACTTAGGTTGAAAGTGTAATATCTTAACAACTTTAATTAGGAAAGAAATCCCGGACCCTTCTTAGGTTAAAAACGTAATATATTTAATTTGGAAAGAAATCCCGGACCCTTTTCTGGTTGAAAGTGTAATATCTTAATATTGTGAATCGTCCTCGTCCCAATTCTTCTTTTTGTGGGTGGTGGTGTTTGAATATTCTCAAAACTGTGTTCTAATAAATTCCTATTGATGCTTTATAATTTGTACGCGCGCACATATACGTAACAAATACAAAAACATTCATTTTCAAATCTATCAAATACCAATGCATATGCCATTATCAGAAACAAATAAAGTCGTAATATTCATCAATCTGACTAATGCCAACACAAACCATATACGTATATATGCGTGAAAAGTTTAATCTATTTCCACTCTTTCAAGAAAAGCAGAGCTATAAGAAGAATCGCCTGTCCGTTTGTCATTTCAGTGGAAGATCTATGAGTTCTTGGTACAAACACCCCCTGCCCCCACCCCCACCCCCAAAAAAACAACCCATGTATCTCCTTGATCAGATGACTAGAGTTGAACTTCCTTTCAACGGTCTTGACCAGGGGTCGGCAACCTATTTTACATAGCGTGCGACTTTTTTCCGGATTAATTACAAAATGAACGAGCGCGTGCCACCAGTAAGAAAGTACACTTTAAAATCGAGATTTTTGGCTGCCCATTGCGTGCCACATAAACCTCTTGACGTGCCATCTTATGGCACGCATGACGTAGGTTGCCGACCCCTGGTCTAGATCCAACTACAGTCCCGTAGCCAACGAAAATTACGTTTTTGTCCCTGTATCCCAAGGCATTGAACCCGCACCACTTTGGTCTCAAGTCTGACGTGCCAACATCCAAATACTTACATTAATGAAAAGTCAAACGGACATGTTATTTTTGACGTATATATACGTCTGTAAATTAAAAATTAAAAAGAAATACAATAAATCCTCGAGATACACTCAGTTTACAAACACTGATAAGTTCAATAGATTTGTCATTGTCCCATTGTGCCGATTAAAATTTAATAACGATACAGAACCAACAAAATCCCACTTCATCGCATTTATTACTGATTATACAAGAGTGTAATCGGCCATAGTACGTTTTCATGGTGTCGGATGACATATGGAATGCCTATTATCGCACGCTTGAAAACAAGCGCAGAGACTGAACAATCTCCCTTCCCCTTATTATCAAACCCACTTGAATAATTTGTATACCTATAGGAGTCACGGTACTAATTCAGTTCCCATAGTAAACCTATGCAAACACCATGATACTAAAAATTCAATAACTTCTGAGTGCCCATGATCAAACCTATATTTATCAGTATAGATGAAACCTGGATGTCAGCTTCCGTGTAGAGGAAAGGATATGAGCCGCGGCAATTTCTGGACCTGCATGTGTTTGAAACATGTGCTTTCAATTCTGCACCAAAGAGTCAGGTGCTAATTTTAGTAATGAGTGTTCCAAACTTAAGACTGTTAAAGGACTGGAGTTCCATCAATAAACAATGTCTCTATTTTTTTTCACTTACAACTAGGATAAGCTCTCAAAAGATTCTTTTTCCTAAAACATAACTTACATTATTAACCAATCCTGGCCACCCAAACCCATATATACTCTATTAAATGTTCACCCATTTCCAGGCTGGTTCCTATTTTTCCATACCATTAGTACCGGGTGTCCTATAGAGACTAGCCACGGCGCACAATAATCTTGAAATTTAAGCCGCCCATGATTGCAGTGAATATGGTTTAGGTTTTATTCTCCTATCTCTATAAAAAAAAAATATTGTTTAAAGGAAATCTATTCAGATTTTCCTTCAGAGTTTATAACCTACATAGCCCAGAGTCTCCTGGCTTTGCCTTGTCCTTTTACTATTTTGATATTTCCATCAGAACAGAAATGAATTTTCCTCATGTGTATCACATCTTTGAAAAATAAAATAACGAAACTTTATCCATGTACCTGTAGTAAGCTGTCTTTTTCATAATTAAAATGCAATTTTTTTTTATTTTATTTTATTTTTTTTTTTTTTGTTATTTTAGTCTGAATTCCAAAGTCCATTTTAAAAGGGAAAGAATTGTACTCAAATACACACTTAAATTCAGAAAGAAATACTCCCTTACTTTATTTACCTCTTTTGCATGCAGAAATAAATGCATATCGCGCTGTTTGCCTCGTTTATCTGTAACGGCATATCAACAAATAAAAGGTTATATCGTGCAAAGGCAGTTGAAAAAGACTTTGCTCAAGGACATTCCACGACGGACCCTTCTGGTTGCGGGGTTCGGCATGCGAACCACTGACCCATCCAACCGTGGCCCTGGAATATATCACGCGGCCCTGGAATATATCACGAATTATAAAATAAGATAAAGGATTCAAATTAGACAAAATATTGTTCCACGTGTAGGCATAAAAAGAGATTTGTAACAAATGCATGTGTCTCAATCCAGGAAACTAAAATAACAATTTGCCAGAAGCTTAAAATTTTGGTAACTTTTGCGAGGAAAACCTTTTATTTGCTCCTAGCTAAAGAGGGGTGGGGAAAGGGTAGAATAGCATTATGGAATTGGAAATGTATGCTTGCCACTGCCAGACATAACGATCGTGTCCAGCTTAGCTGTAGTTTTGATCCCCATATATATACCGGTCTTTTGAGAGCCAGGTGAGATTATTAGCGCGTGTAAGATACGTCATAAAAAACGGACGCTGACACAGATAAAAGTCCTGCATATTGACTGAATTCAAAGTAAATAGCTTGGAATTTCTCTCCTGTAATAAATCAGTTTTAAAATCAAAATAGTACACACTCCTCGAAGTAGTTGTGTTGAACCCTTGAGTTTCTAATATTTTGCTGAAGTGCATCCAAATTCTCCAGTCTTAGAGAATTTGAGAGCACTTTTACGGGAATTAAAATCTTGAGCTTTGCTACAACTATTGCGCATTAAGCACGCTATCTCGATTTTGAAATTAATTCGTTACAGAAAAGAAACTGTTAAATATTTACCGCACGCCAATATGACGGACGTTTATCCAAGTTTGTGACCATCATTATACCTCCTGATATTGATTATGCGACACAAACATTTCGTATTGTCAGGCTAACTCCAGGTGACTTAACTTTGATTTGATACGAATACGATTGTACTGGCTTTACAAAGTTTAACCGTTTGCAGAAACTTTTGCGAATGAACTAGAACTCCAGGCGCCACGTTTGGGTTAAAAATTTTCCCTCGTATTCCGGCAATTTATGGGCGGGGTATTGAAATAAACCTATGATTTACCCCTATGAAGTTTTACATCTTATAACCAGGAAATAAGTAAATTCATTTATTATCTAATTTCTACCTTAACTTATGTCATATTCAGGTATAATGAATCTGACAGCACTGAACTAGTCATATCACCACCTGTTTTCACAGAAGTTCAAAAGAAAGCTGCTACATTCACCCAAAAACATTTCTATCGGAAGAGACATTCTTCCCCGTGCCATGGACTGTACGACCAGCGACCTGAAAACCCAAAGTAACTTCATCTTCTCAAGACTCACCAATATTTTCGGTATAACTCAATCCCTGAAGTCTCCGCCTTCCCGCTTTAACTCTGACCTTGAAGACTCTGCCTTCCTGCTTCGGACATAAGAGATATATTGCACCAAAGCGTGGACTAAGTTAATTTGAGTTACGGAAACTAAACATAGTTTAAATGTCACAGGAAAGGCAGGGCATATTAAACACTCAGCAAGTTATTGATTTTTGAGAGGCCAAAGGCTAGTCTTTTAATGTCTTTTAGCGATATAGATATTATGTCAACCCATCCCGCCCTTTAACTACTCGCTTTTGGAGCCACGGTGGATCAGTAGTTGGTGTGTCGGACTCGCCACAAAAAGAATGCGGATTCGATTTCGGCCCAGACTATACCAGGTCGGTAGCCGAAGTGTTTCTCTGCACAAGGCACTTTACTCCAATTAGTTCAACACTATATAGCTTTTTATGTTTTGATGTGTCGTCAAATACAAATCAATAAATCATTACACTTTCGACTGCAGAAAATGCAGTATTTACTGCACTCGCTTCTGCATAACGTGTACTAAAATGTGAACTAAACTCAGATCCGCTATAGAACCTGCAGATCCGAATCTACTTCATTTTTTTTCTTTTTTTATTTCAGATGAACAGACAGTCACAGATCAGGGTCTACGCTGTTCTCACTTTAGTGTGCGATGAACACAAATAAATACAGTAAGAGTGATTATTCCAGTTTCTCGCCCAAATATTTCTGATTAATGAACACATTTTGTGTGGGTCTTTTTATGATGAAATTAATTTATCATCACGAAACAGGCGTCCTTATCGCATTCTGAATTATACTAAAGCTACCGTGCAATGAAATGAATTAATGTGATTGAAACATAAGCCCTTATTGTAACGAAATGTAATACATTTTCCGTTCTTGTAATTTAGTTGACTCTGAGAATATACTTTCAACCCAGTTAGCTTGTTAATAAGTTTCCCCAAACCTGGCAAACCATACAAGAAGTTGTCTGCCGTTATGGATAGAAAGGTGGAAGGTAGCGGATTGCTGTTGCGTGCTGCATTAACTGCAACAAAAATTGCAAGATGCTTTTTGATGTAAACAGTTATAAAATATGCACACTCCGTGTAGTACCTACGGCCACAATTAGAGTAACAAAACTTGGATATGTGAAATGTGTGCTCCCGTAACCCAGTGGTCTGAAATGTATGCCTCTTAAACCCAGAGTTGCTAGATCAAAAACACACGTTGACGACTCGTGGTCCTCTGAAACCTAATTAAAAAATGGGGTTACAAGCTTAGTAAGATGAATGTTGTTTCCCATTAATCCGCGAAGCCGTAGGGAAAAATAATGTCAATAAAAGTCAACATAATACAAAAATACCATGTATAACAAGTGGTCAGTTTAGACAGCTATTACAGGATGTGCTATTTCCTAATCTTCACATTCATACCATTTATGATTATCATACTCATGCTTTTGTTTGTCAAGTTGATAAAATATAAGTTCTGCAGGTGAAATATCCTAAAAGAATGACAATAAGGTATTTTTGTAAAGAGTTCAAAATCATTCCATAGATTTAAGAATTTATAGACGGAATAACTTGCTTTTCTTGTTTGAAAATGCGATCGATATAGTAGAAAAGACCGAGGTTTTCACCACATCGCGAAAGGAGACATAGCAGAAAAGACCGAGGTTTTTACCACATCGAGAAAGGAGACATCGACAACAACATATTGTGGTAGTTTATTTGTTGGAAACGCTTCTTCGCTGAGGGACAGCTCCTGTGGCCTAAGTGGTCCGAGCGTTCGCCTCGGATGTGGGCGCTCGCGGATTCGGATCCCGGCCAAGTAATACCAAAGATGTATAAAAAATAAAAAAAAAACGGTACAAACATCTGCCTCGCTTGGCGTTCGGCATTAAGAGGTTAATGTTAGGACTGGTCGTCCTGGTGTCAGGGTGACAGGGTATCTGCGGAATGACATCACTATAAGCAGCCACAATGCAGACATCGCAGCAATATTACTAAAATTGTTAAAGCTACGTTAAAAATCCAAGTCATACACACTCTTCGCTGAGCTTTATTGTAAAACATCTTGTATCGTTTTTCCAGTTAAATAAGTAGTTTTATCAAGTGTACTAAGGTAACATTTCTTTTGTGATTTTGTTGTTTGATTTTTTTTTTTTTTAAACGCGGATTCAGTACTTGATGAATACATCAACAATCTTCTACCTGTAGGGGCCAGAAGTTTTCATATTCTCCTTTCCTTGTTCTTTTTATTTTAGGTAACAGAAAACAAGTTCTTATCTCTGTTCATTTTCTTTTGTTTGTAAACGACAAGCTCTAAACAAAAAAGGACCCTAGTTTTGTCCCCATTATATGAATAAATAGACATCAACAAGTTAGTGCTATGCTATCGCGTGATTCTGTGTGTGTATGTGTGCATGTCTGTGTCTGTGTGTATATATGTCTGTTTGTCTGTCTGTGTGTGTGTGTGTGTGTGTGTGCGTGAGAGAGAGATAGAGAGAGAGAGAGAGAGAGAGAGATGGATGGATGGATGTTATACCGTTATAAGGTAAAGAATCTTCAATGGAATTCTTCATGGATTTCACCAAACCGATAATTAGCATTCACCAGTAACTGGTCCACTGTGTTAATATTACTATTTAATCCCACGCTTCCTAAGCGAGTAATATTCATATATCTTTGAATAACTTTCAAATATTTGAACACTGTCCATCTATCTACGCTGGGTCACCAGTCTCATCCAATTAACATCTCCCGAATCGTTTTGCTTCCCGGAAACCACACAGAATTACCTAAGTTAAAGTATGCTGTAGAAAACCTGATTTACTAAACAGTCCCTTTCTCAATCAACCATTGATTTTCGTGCACTGTTGGCAATTTTGTGATATAAATATTTCATGCAATTTTTTTAATGACGTTGAATTGTAGCCATGCGAGTAGAAGTGAAAGCACGCGCACTATTTCGGGTATTTAAACCCATATCCTCTGGGCAAATACGAGATCTGCTGTTTTGTAAGTCATTTCTCTGAAAGAGATTAAATCAGCAATGATGGCTCGTACAAAAGCTCAGTGAAGATTTATAGTCCGGATTGTACCCATGCCGAATCACGTGTGTAAACTTCCCAAATTGTTTGATAGCCTATGATAATATAATGATAGGTTAGAGGCACTGTGCGAAATTCGACTCTGCAAATAATGCAATCAGATAGAGTAGAGAAAAAAACAGATTTATATCCAAAAGTCATTGTAAATCGCTGACCACCTATTTTTAATTTTATTGCATACAAATATAATAGTCAATTGATTTGTATGTAGTGGGAAATAATTGCCTATTGATCTCGTGCGTGGTGAGAAATAGACATTTCCACAAATCAGTTACTTTTTACAGTGAGCAATAGACATTTTCACATATCAATTACTTATTATAATACTTAGCTGAAAGAAATGTTTGTCTGCACCTATTGCAATAGAATAGCTATATAAAAATACTATTTCCAAAGGGTAAGGAAACTAATTATTTTACTTGACAATGGTGTCGTACTTGAAGTGAAAGTATTAATTTGTAAGATTCAATACATGCGGATGATCTACGCAGATATGTAAAAATGAATTGCTTTTTAACTCACTGTGCGTTAGTAAGGACCAAAATGTTTCAGATCAATGTTCTCAATTCATCTTTAATTCTTCTAATCCTCATGAAATATTTTTCAATTCTTCTTCAGTCAAAATCATCTACCCCGGTAGATACCAGCTTACATAGTATTACTAGAGCAAATGCAATGGATCGCTATCGCAAATCCCCATCCTTTATGCTGCATACTCTAAACACATCCACAAGTCCCCCAGCCCACTACCACCCCTTACCCCCCTTACCCATCCTCAGCGCCAGAAAGTCAACTCAGGTCATAAGGCAATTGAGGCAAGGGGAAAGACGCTTCTGCACTCTTTTTTAAAATTTACTTTTCTTTGGATGATATCATGCTCCTATATGGCTTCATTCATAGTGTTTAGTGGGACTCATTCCATGGTACAAATAAACACTTCATTTCTTTGTGATAGTTTCGAGTTTACAACTTCCTACAGTGATGGTTAGTCCATGTGGCACATACCTTTTCAGTCGTAGATATATTCCGAACATGTACATATACTGCCCCAGAACTGCTAGTTGCAATTACATATTGGATAAATTTGGAGCACTAATGGATACGCACCTACCCATCCCTAATGTATACGCACCCTACTGAAGAAAGACGATGCTAATAGATTTACTAATAATCGCTCATACTGGATTCAATAATGGCTTCCACAGTTGAAAACAAAATAGTTGTATGTCTGCCCTAAGACTTTGAAATACTTATTTATTAGTACGTCATAGGCAAGCTTTTCACAGAAAGGGGTATATTAAATTGAACTAATGCGTTTGTCCGTCCTCTCCATTCGTCCACCTCCCTTAACGTATTATATAACTTCCTTAATAATCGGAGGAATTCAGCACAAGTTTTCAAGCACATTGATTTTGATTAGGCCTCGACTGAATTCCAATTATCAACATTTGACGTCATCGTTTAGCGGAGTTATAACCACTGATTGTCCGACCCACCCACTTTCTCATAATTATTACTAGACTTTCAATAAAATTGTATAGGAACTTTTATACTGGCGAGGCCTCTGCTAGATGTGACTTTCGGTGTTCTTCGTAATCATTTACCTGCATAGCCTCTGAGGAAAGTTGCTGAAATAGAATGGATATCGGGAATCGCGAATGTGTACTTCTCCATAATGTTCAACTTTTCCCATCCTTGTACTGCACTTCTTTCACAATACTAAAGACGGTGTCAGTGTATGCGAGCAATAAAAACGTAACCAACTGTATTTATTAATGAACGGTGTGTGTGTTTTCACATTTAAGGTGAGCCGTGTTTTTTGTCTGTCATAGGTCTAAGAATAAAATCCCTATCTGACGGGCACAGATCTATTTGTACATGTAATAGTCTGCATGGCTTGCATACATGACAATACATGAACATACTCAAGCAAATTCAAGGAACGATGTTCCCCACTTTCTCGTAGTGTGTGTGTGTGTGTGATACAGTTTTCATAGAAGAAAGGCAAAGTATCGATGGTGATATAGTAAATAGTTGAGGTTCATTTAGGAAGGACCCCACTACTAGTAAGAGTAACTATAAACATGGAGGAATAAGGAAGCAGCACGTGCCTGATTTAAACATGTTTACGTCTACTAGACTTTGCATTATCCCTCACACTTATTACTGGAATTGTAGATGCATCGTCTAATTCAATAAACACGTTGTGAGTAGCTAACTTCAGTACAATTATTCTCTAGACAATCGCCCGTACTCACGACAGTAGATATGTATAAAACGGGAGAGTGTTCTCCCTTTATTGTCAACCAACTGGACGTAACACTACTTGCAAGCCCGTGCAGGACTTTAGTGCCTGTAAGACCGGACGCATGGGGTTAACTGCTGATTTCAAAGGCCCTTTCTTGTTATTTAAGACCATAGATCTGTGATTTCTGTTTGTTAAGCCAAAAAAGCATGAAGTCATGTCCGATACAACCATCCTTCCGTCAGTCCAGACGGTCGTTATGACTTTATAATTTCACCACCGTTCAGCAGACCGTTCCATCCTCGCACACTGCGTTCGACACCTGTCCTCTTTTGGATACAATTAGTCGCTTTTTATGGATGATACCGTGTCTTACCTTCCTCTGGATAGGCTCTGTCATAATATCAAGGTATCCCATGATGATAATTTCTCCAGGGTTTGTGGGAACAACCACAATTTTCCTTCACAGTCCGACGACGGATAAAACAGAGTTCAATTTCAAGGCAACGCTAGAGGAGGTATATCGCATCCTCTGGCCTGCTGATTGCCCCCCCCCCCCTTCCGCCTTCTGTGAGACATGCTTACAATGTTAAGACTTCGGTTGATGCTGATGAGGAAGTTAGAGACCCCTCTTTCCGGCTTCTACCCCAGTCTAAAGAAAACCGAAACAGATGTCCATGCTTCTTCCATATACTCTTCCGACTTTCTTATTGACTCATCATCAAACACATGTCATGCTGCACTTGACTGTGTCGTTGACGGCATCCAAAGTGTCAGATTTCCACACCACCGAGGTATCCGGATGTGTGTTCTTTGCTTCTTTTCCGCACGTCAAGAGATTTCGGGCAAGCTGAGTAAGGGCAAGTGTCCATGCTCCTACTCACTAATTTGTTATTTCAATACAAATCCACTTCGCTGAACAACGAATTCATGCAATTGTTGACTGGAGCTACTCTGTCATCAGCCCCTGGATTGCTGCTGACATTTAGAGAACGTTGGCTTTCAAGTACAAGTAACTGTTATTCAGCTCATCTAATCTTCGGCATGTCCTTTGATTTTAAACTCGATAGGAGCTGAAGGATTGTCGACGTTGTGTGCTGGCGTGTCACTGCTTTGGCGTAGAGGGAGAATTGATGTCTGCGCCAGGAGTATGAAGTAAATTTATGCATATGTCTCGGCGACACAAAAGACTTTGTCCTGTTTGAATCAACAAATTTTTTTCCTGGTTTCAAGAAAGCTTGTTTAGAACTTTATTGGTCGATGAGTACGTTTTGGACAAATTACTTTCCTTGCGTCAAAGCTGTATCGTTTAAAGTATGTGATAATGGTTGACTGTGTGTCTTAAAATGGGTAGTGCCGTTCGAGAAGCTGATGATGAATTTGGTTATGCCTGAACCACCAAGTCCAACAAATTCAAATGTTGAAATGATAGCGAAGATAGAGCGCCTCCAAGCGTGACGATTATAATTTTTCGTCAATCACTTTGAGAACGGAGGATGTAGCCATAACTCTCGAAATGTGTTTGAAATCCGCAGAATCCATAATGACAGATGCCTTTTTATACATTTTAATTTTTCATAAAGTAACAACAAAAATATTTCACATGTCAAACAACAAAGTTCGTGGGGTTTTTTCTTTCGTCAGTCACGCACGATATCTTTGGCATAATCGGCCACCTCTTGTAACAAAAATCGAATCCAATACTTTTTCAGTCATGTACGTCCTTCCAGTCATATCTCTGTTCGTGTAACTAGCTTGCTGTATACACATCTTAGTAAATACAAAGTGTAGATACGGTACGATGAATGTCTTCTACGCTAGGGTATTACAAGTCATATTCAGTATTCGCAACACTTTTAACACAATGAGCTTTTGATGTACAAATAACTTTTTGGTGGTCATGTCTTTGTTTGTGCTGTTCATAGATTTACTGCAAAGAATCTACCGGCAAACGAAACGCAAGGAGTATAGTCACTAGCACACAAGACGCGTCGTTCAAAATTCACATGAATCGTCTCGTCTTGTGGAATCAGTTCTATTAAAGTGATTCTTCTTGAGAGTTGTCATTGACTTCATCCCACGGAATATAGTGCAACACTGACGAAGTCGTAGCATGACAATATTGATAACTTTTGTCATTTCTTAAAAAAGCAAATACATCTTTAATGGGTTCTTCTAAGCTGTCCATTCACGTGGAAATCGGTGTAACGTTGATGCTAGAAGGACGTGTTCGTAGAAAAATCTTCTCATATTCAGTTACCAATGGTCATTCATTTGTATTGGATACAATTGTTCTTTACGTATCACTGAATTTTGACAATACATATGCATTCTCGTAGATCCAAGGGTAGGTTCTGACTGTGCTCTTCTAAACTGTCCATTTACAAAAATGTAATTAGGTATCGCACTGGTGGCAGACGTAGTGGCATCCACGTAGAGTTTTGAGTCTGTCGTAGTCTTTACCAAGAACCAGTCTTTTTATCCTATGGAAATAGCAATAGTTTACTAATTGAGATATGATTCTGAGTCTGCGTTTCACACTTCAGTCTTGACACACTCTTCGTAAATATGTTATTGTAGCTCTAACTGTAAACCTCTCTTGTATAGGAAGTAAGACGAGCTGTATCCTTGTACTGCCATTCTTAACGGTCGACACTATGACTGAAACATTGTATTGGTCACCTTGTCCCAATCAGATAAATCATTCTCTGGCTAAAGATTTGGGACTGGGTCCGTCCAGATATTTAGGCCATTTCTCTTTGAACACGTGGAACGTCTGGATCCACTTTTCAAAATTACAATAGCGAGACTTCTTCTTCTTTGATCTGTAATTCTCAATGACCTTGTGGTATCCAGCGTGGCTTGTGAGATCATGAGTACACGAACGGCATCACTTTCGCAAGTAGAGTGGCAAGGTAATACTGCATACATAATGTCGCAGGGGACAGTATCACTTTTGTCGCTTGGCACAGAGTTGGTTCTTCATACCGCTTCTGCACTGAATTCATCATTCGTGGTGAGCATATGCACTCAAAATGATCTTTCTTTATTTTGTTGCAACAACTTTTATAATCGAGGTTGATGTGTCCGTAAGGTAGCGTATTGTGATAGGAAAGTCAGGCTCCTTTCTCAAAGACAGTCTGATACACTTTTTCCTGATCTAACTTTGTACGGATCAAGCAGTCCCTGTTAATATTTAATGCCATTTAACGTTTGCACATAACAAGCATGTGCTTAGCTTGGTAATCCATTCGCATCACCCGAGAGTTCGTCTCCTTCCGTAACTGCTATATTGGTTCTGCCAACCAGAGTTCTGCGCACGATTAATTGCGACGTCATAAAAGGATTTCTGATGGTTCGTTCAAGAGGACCGTAGCTATAATCCAATGGTCATTTTGACCTATGTTTAGGACTCCACAGAGACAAGATAGGTAATCCTGTATTTAAATATTAAATCATAAATAGTAGTTGCATAACTATGTTAGTATCTTCAACATCAACATTCTTCTTTAATGTCAATAATAAACATGGAAAATAAAATCAGCGACTAGCGCTCTCTTTACGCACGCCATTTACAGAAACAAATTCTTCCGACAAGGCATTATCGAATCGCACTCTGCTTTCGATATCAGCATTGATTGAATGTAGAATATTAACTATCTTACCTCTTATTCCTAACTCAAGCAACAGAATATGGATAGGTGGGCTGTATTCTGAAGGCTTGCTGATCTCCTTTTAATTTCTTAATTGATTTGTGTGGTTCTGGTACTTGACTATGATCTTACGTTGGATATTTGTCACCCTACGCGATGGATAATATTATATTTTATTTTAACCAGACTTTGTTGAACTTGTCGTCGTTCCACTGAAAAGCAAAGAAAAAAGCAAAGAAAAGTAATTAGGGGTCAAAATGGATTTCAGATTGCGGTAAGGTCGTTTCTACCTCACTCTTCGGAACTTTTGCATCATTTTAGAGACTTGTTCTCTTGTCAGTACAAAATTGCAACCACCTGTTTTTGTTATTTTCTGTCTACTTTGCAGTTTAGATTAGTATATATATCTTTATCTTTACAAATACTCCAGATTTAAAGATATCATTGGTTTCTATTGATTTCTTTCAAATTCTATCGATATGCTCACTTTTTGTGCTCAAATAGTGATGACCTGAAAGTTGATGTACTGAAAGGAGATGTAGTAAGATACGTAAAACTATCTGATGCACTCCATGCAGACAATACCCAGTTGTATTCAGATAATCCAAGAGATATGTAAAATAATCTTGTCGTACTTCTAATTTACTGCAAAAATATAAACTTATCATTAACACAAAAAGAACGAAAGTTATTATTTATGAGAAATGTAGAAATATACAATATAGGAGTCCAAATTAAGAAATTATGAACTTGAAATTGTGAGATATTATAAATATTTAAAGCTGATCCTAACTAAGAATTGTAAATATTTATTGGAAATTAAGAATCTTATTAGTCAAGCCAGGGAAGCTGTGAACCTTTCTTAAAAAAGAAAATCTTAATTTGCATGTTGACGGTCAGTTTAAATTTGTTGATATGATAATATTTCAAATTCTTATACACGCAGCTGAGATCTGGGATTTCGAAAAATTAGATATTATAAACGGTTTCATTTAGACTTTCTGAAATATGTGGTTAATTATTTTTTAAAATCCACCCTCATGTATGTGATTTATAGTGACAGAACTCCTCTACATTCACAAATATAAGGAGAAATGTTGGATATTGGGTAAATCTCATTAATGGTATACAAATGATTCTTTCGCACATCGTGTATATGAGACAGAAGTAAATGGATAGAGAGTATTCATATCATATTCTCGGAAACCGGGTTTCAATTTATGTTTGGATTAATCAAAATATTCCCAATAAATCCTGGTTATATACAAGGAATGACTAACCAGGATTTATACAGACATGGGAATCATCCATTAGTAACTCGACTAAAGCTTATACATACAGAATTTTTAAAAAGGAATTAAAATAAGAACATGATTTATACAAGACTCATTAACAATATAAGGCAAATATAATAAAATTTCGAACATGTAATCGTTGTTTATCTATACAGGTGAGAAGTTGGAAACATTTGCCTAGACTTGAAAGATTGTGCAAACTTTGCATGCAATTCAGTAATCGAATGCTTCAAATTTCCAATTACACTCCTTCCACTCGACCCTTTAATAGCCTATTACATCACTTGATTAGCAGTGTGAGATCGAGTTCCACCTGTCGTTGAATTCTACTCATCTGTGATATTCTTCTCTCTCTTATTTCTCTCAATTCCTTCTCCTCTTCCTCCCCGACTTTCTCCAAATTCCTTCTCCTCCACGACTTCTATATACTCTTTCTCCTCCTCCTCCGCTTTCTCCTCCAGACTCCTTTCCCTTCTCCTCCACCTTCTCTCCACCGACTAGACTTCTATCGACTTCGACTGTTCGGCTAGTTTCAATTCCGTCTCCACCTCTTGGAGACTCGGGACTCAATTGAACCTGAACTTCTCTGTCCCCTAAAAGCTTCCTTTTCGAAGCTTTTTCTTTCCTTAGAATCTACCTCTAAATTTTGCCGTCAAATTACGAGAAACTCTATTGCTCAGCAATCTTCCTAGGCGAAACTAACTTTTAGTTCACAAGTTGGAAGGTATAATTCGCGTCGAATTGCAATCACGCCCTCTATCTCAATTTCTGATTGGATATCGCTGTGGACCGATCCAATCAAACTTAGCGGACAATGTCCCTCTCGCTCTCTGTCAACGTGGGGACGGATGAGAACACGCCCCGCTGTCCCCGCGGCCTTCCCTCTGATCTTAGGACTAATCTTGATTATTCCCATTTCTCGCCCAAATATTTCTAACTAACGAACACAAATTTTGGGTGGGTCATTTTATGACGAAATTAATTTATCATCACGAAACAGACGTCTTTATCGCATTCTGAATTATGCCAGATCTACTGTGTCATGAATTAATGTGATTGATACATAAGCCCTTATTGTAACGAAATGTAATATATCTTCAGTTTGGAGTGTAGTTGACTGAGAATATATTTTCAACGCAGTTAGCGTGCTGATAAGTTTCCCCAA